>VZRQ01000599.1:770094-798927 GCA_013397975.1 Machaerirhynchus nigripectus
TTTTTTTTTTTTTTTGGTAACATTATTTTTATTCTATTTATTGGTACTATTGCTCTCTGTGTACTCTCTCTTTTATTAGCCCTGGCTTTCTTTTAGAAAATATAATACAGAGTTAAACATACCCTATTAAGTACTTCCAGCCTTACTCTGTAGCCAAGAACAGCTGAAGGAATGGCACACTGCTGTACCTCATTATTACCTTTAGAAATCCTAGGCAATTAATAGACCAATTTTCATTTCCCTTGCAGGTGTGACTGTTTTTAGAAGAGAAATGAAGATAAAAATAGAGTTTATATATTGAATAAGGCATTTTTTATTAGGATTGCTTGAAAAGACTGGATACAGACTCAAGAATCCTGAGCTTAGGCATACAATGAAATTTTCTCCTGGGATAAAAGTCATGTGAGAAAATACCAAACCAGATTTTCTTAGTGAGAACATATTTTACATTACACCATAATTATTTGGGGCATGTCATTCAACAAACAACACAAAAATTTCTAAATTTCAGTGATATCATTCTTTTAAAGTCATGCTGAAATTACATTTTTAACACTGACGGACAATACTTGGAAATTCAGATTCAAATCTCAAGAACAGAGCAAGAATGTATTTGTCTTGTAGTCATGTTCAGTGTCACTTTGAGGCTACTCTCGCAGACACTATAATACTGTATTCACTCCCAACATGACACTGACAGTTAAAAGGCAACATACAGGTTTACCCACCTCCACTGCCATCCTTTTAATACAAGGATTTTCCCGTGCTGAAAGGGAAAAAAATAAGTGAAAGTGGTTTGCTTATTCTGGTTTTCAAAAAACCCTGTATATCTCAAACTCTGAACACAGACAGAACAGCTGTATGAGCAAGGCTAGTTGAGTTTCACTCTAAGCTGTATTTCAGCCTCCTGATTGTTCAGGCTGCAGGTTTACACGTAGGTACATAACAGGTATCCTTTGTCTGTCACAACTTGCCTTTCCTAACTTGCTAATCACTGCAGCAGTGATTAGCTGCTCTTTAAAAATAATGGAGCTTTGAACACTGGTATTTTTGGAAGGTTTCTAAAAGTGTGAAAGTTGTGAAATAAAATACGAAGAAACACCATCCTGTCAGAGATTTTGCACTATCCTTCCTCTTGAAGAGAAGGGTAAGGTTTTATAGAAGGCCCCATAGATATGAAGAATCATGAAAAACATAAAAAATAGCATGCAAGTTCCTGTTTTTTCCTCTTCCATACACACCACTGTAATTATATAATTTTGCTATTGCAGCCCTCTTTCTTTTTGAGGTTCTTGGCACCCCAGTTCCTTCCCCCAAGCATGCTGGAAACATTTTGTTTAAAGTTTTTTTGTTTGCTTTCATTCTGACTTCCAAGTCACATTAAAGACTTCCAAACTTCTTTTGCCTTGGAGAAGAATAAATATTTTGTCCTTATTCTTTGCAGTCCTATTTTTTTTCCTCCACAAACACAGCCACTCAGACTTCCGTGCAGCCTCCCCTGATCTGCTCTGACAGAGCAGTAGCAACAAGACACTGTTTGCATCCATGAGCACAAAGCAGTATCATGCATTTTCCTCTTATTCACAAGAAGGTCTTTCTGAGCAAAGCTGTAACTCTCTGTCCATGACCAAGAATATTTGACTAGTTTCACATTACTGAATCCACTCTGTGAACATTAAATTAAACATGAGACCCTAAGCTAATCTAAAAAACAATGTGTAATCCCCATGAGGCTTTACAAAGCACTGTACTCAGACCAAGTGATTCAAATGACACATGGAAGAGAAGTCATTATTTTTTTTAGGAGGAAAACAGTATGCAGCAGTGTGACAAGCCACACCTTAAACCTCTACTTAAACTTCAACTGAATATAGTAAGGGGAAGGCTTATCCTTTATCAAGGGGAGTAGCAAGTAGAGTCATATATCATTCTGGCTGTACTCTTGGTCATACTGAGATGTACCATCAAGAGATTTACTGTGAGGGTGGATCAAGCACTGGAAAAGGTTAAGAAGCTGTGGAGTGTCCAGCCTTACAGATATTCAAGAACCTGTCTGGACATGACCCTGAGCAACCTCCTCCTGGAGAGTCCACTCTCAACAAGGGGTTGGACTGGAGAATCTCCAAAGTGCCTTTCCACCCCAGTGGTTCAGTGACTCCAAGAACTGACACAGCCTGCCTGAAAGAACTCACTGGAATGTCTCCCCAATGGCTTCCAATGGTCTTCAATTCAAATGTCTACAATGAGCGCATAAGACACCTCTTTTTTCTTTCTACAACACTTCTAAATCCTGAATCTTTACACCATCATTTTGTCCTTCATCTTCTTAAAAGGTTTGCTTTACAGGCCACTAAGATTAAAAAATAACTATTTCTAAGACTGTATTATGACCAATTTTCCTTTCTGTACTAGAATTTAAATTCTAATTGTGAATGTGTCACTTGGTAGTGAAGATCAGATGTTTACGGGGTTTGCATATAAAGAAACAACATGAAAAATTTTTAAAAGTAACAACAAAAAATTTAAACAAAACTAGTGCTGAGAAAACAAAACCAAGTAATACAAGCAAATAAACAGCTAGGAATAAACATTCATTATGTATCTGGATGCAGAAAGTCTTTTAATCAGAAGTCACTCTAACTCAAGCATGGAGCTTCCAGAAATCTGACCTACTTTCATTTCTAGAACAATTTGTGTAATGTGCGTGCATTTCAGTACCTCGTATTTAAACTTCACAATGCAATCTAAAAGAGTTGCAGATTGACTTAAAAAACCTGCAAAAAATTGCACAGCAATGTAAAAATTTCTTTCTTAGTTTTGATTACTTATAATCATATTCTGCAGTTGCATATAGGTGATGATCTACCTTAAAAGTCAATAACAGAAGACCTAAAAGCAAAGCACTATTGTGAAATATTTTCTTAGGAAGAATGAAAATGTTGAATTTTGTGGTTGATTGATGGTCACATGACAAATGAAAACTTGCAAGTTTCTTCCACACGCATATATTTTTATCATTCAGCAAACTAAACAGAGCCCACATGCTCTTTCCCCAGCACTCAAGAGAGACAGTTTTCCTGGTTGCATTTTATGTCATGGTGAATTCTAGACATGCTAAACTGGCATTGTAAAATGTAAAGCAAATAAAATTCAAGCACATCACTTGCTTGATTGCATATTGAGCTTATTAGTTCCATATAATCTTGACAAATAGAGATTTTGATAATGTCACAAGGATATTTTCAAATAACGTGTAATGATACATTCAAGGTTTTATAGAGGCCTCTGGAGATTTCATATCAGTAAGCATTAATTAATTCTTCCTGACAATTGCTACACAAAAATACATTAAAAGGTTTAATGCTCCATAGCTTCTCATTGTGCCTCTCCCTGTTAACAGCAATCCCTTCAGTTCCCGGGGTTCCATAATCCCCAAGTCTGTGCCATCTCCAGGTATTATCACTGTTTGTGGCACCTGCCTGCTGAACTTCACATTTGACTAGACCAAAATCTACATTGCTACATTTTATTTTCCATTTATGCAGTATCCCACCAAATAGCAGTTGTCTGCCACCCTTTTATACTTCCAGATAATAATTAAAATTTTCATATCTGAAACTTCCTTGTCTAGAAAGATGGCCATTGTTCCTCCATTTTCACAAAGCCAGAAGCCATTTTGAGAACATCTGGATATACCTATGCTTTCTGAAAATCAATGGTTATTCGAGTCAACACTAAGATTTATACTGATGTTAAACTGGCTTTAGACCAAATCTGCAGTGTTAAGTGTACTCAGCATCAGCCGTTTCAGCTATCTAATCTTAACATTTAACATAATAACATGTGAATCCTGGAACCTTTGGTCTTCCATCTTGTTTTTTGCCTTAGCAGTTTATATTGTAGTAAGAGAACCACTGTTCAGTAGGAAGTATTCAAAATAATAAGCATATATTGCAAGTGTAAAAAAAAAGAAATTTAAAAAAATGCTAACTTTTGTAATAGTCATTCTTTTAAGTTGCCAGGTAGAAATGTAAAAATTTTGAAACATTTAATCTAAATACACAAAAGCCAGAGCAGAATGTGCACCAATGCTATGTTTTAACTGACTTAAAATTAATTCAGAAGGAGCATTTTCTTTCAAAACTGAATAAAAAAATATTTGTCCTACATTCCTCAAACAATATCATTTTGCATGTTTAAATTGTTTTAAGTACAACTCAGCACATCCAAACTTCCATTCTAAAATCAAATTTAGTGGTGTTTGCAGGCACCTTAGCAAAAATTGGTTCTCATAAAACCGTAGACTTAAAAAATGGGAATATTTAAGTTGCAGAATATTGCTGAAAATGCTTTCCCTTTTTTTCTGTAAAAATGAAAGTTCAATAAAAACTACATAAATAAAACTAAACACTACTCTTTAGATACCATTTAACGTAAGTGCTTTTGGAGTCATCCAAGCTGAAAGAAAACCAATCCAAAACCCTGCCTTGTGTGAAAAAAGCATACTCCTGAAATTTCTTTTCATTAGAAACACTGAGTTGTCAAAGTCATACAGAACACAACAGAACCAACAAAAATCCCTCTATGCTTTCTCTTTTTAGCTGATAGTTTAATATTTTCATCCTACATAACACGGGGGCTATGTTGGCTAATTTTAATTCACCGTTAAAGAAAGAAAAATTGACAACAACCCTTCCTGAAATGACAAAGGCTTTCTTTTCCAGGAAGAAAAAGAAGCAAAACTGACAAGAAGTGACAGAATGCAGTTGTTTGTCATGTCATTCATTCCCTGTGATAGAAAAAAAAGTGGGTTTTTTGAGAAAAAGCTTAGTTTTTAAAAGCTCACAATAATCTTTAAAACCTTCTTGCTGGCATGAACTAAAGTAGTTTTAGAAACACCGTAGTTGTGAAATAAATGTAAAAGCACTGGTTTCTACACCAAAAATACCATGAGAAGTTACTCCTGATAGATTATGTTATAAGGCAGTATTTTCGTGTGTATTAATCATAGAACTATAGAATCACTAAGGTTGGAAAAGACCTCCAAGAGCATCGAGTCCAACTCTGAGCAAAAAACAGTTCTCCGTGAACTTCTCCAATGTGAGTCCATCCCACGGGCAACAGTACCCCTCAAACTGCTGCAGCATGGGTCACTCCTCCACAGGGTGCAGTCCTTCAAGGACAGGCTGGTTCAGCATGGGGACAGGCCCCTTTCTCCACGGGTCTCCCATGGGGTCACAGCCCCCTCCAGGCATCCACCTGCTCTCCTGTGGGGCTCCTCTACGGGCTGCAGGTGGATATCTGCATCCCCATGAATCTCCATGGGCACAGCTGCCTCACCGTGGTACTCACCACAGGCTGCAGGGAAATCTCAGCTCTGGTGCCTGGAGCACCTCCTCCCCCTCCTTCTGCACTGACCTTGGTGTCTCCAGAGCTGTTCCTCTCATGTGTTCTCACTGTGCTCTTCTCTGGCAGGAATTAAAACTGCTCTACAACCTTTGTTTTGATTTCTTCTTAAATATGGTACCACAGAGGCATTTCCAACATCTCTAATTGGCCCAACTTTGGCCAGCGGCCTGTCCATCTTTAGAACCATCAGGGATTGGCTCTGCTGGACATGGTGGAAGCTTCTGGAAGCTTTTCACAGAAGCCACCTCTGTAGCCCCCTGCTACCAAAAAACAGGCCATGCAAACCCGATACAGTGTGCTAACTGGGATGAACAGAACGTAACATCCTTACGAGGAACAATACTAACCCCAATAAAAATAAGATTTCTCACAGGCAGTATCACACATGTGTCGGCTTTTCTTTAGAACACCTTAAATCTCTGCCTATTTTTTTTTTCCATTTTTTGCTCTTTAACACCTATTAGGACCTCTGTCAATTAGGAACAGAGAATGATTTCATACACTGTGCCTTTCTTCCATCTCCGCAAGAACTGCGTTGATGGAAGACTAGAAAAGTAATGAATTAGGCTGCGCATGGTTTTTTTTGGTCTGTTTTGTGAAAAGCAAACTGTTATTAAAATTTTCTGAAGTATTTCTTTCTGAAAAATATTAATAGTATGAATAAATATTTTCTTGTATAACATGTACACTTTACTACTTTATCACATTTGAATAATAAAAAAATGCAAGGATCATTACAAGCATCTCGAGTATAACTCATAAGTCTTGAGATGCATATTAACAAGTTTTGCCAAGACTTTATTCCTCTGTTCTCCCAAAAAGTACTATGATATTCTCTTTCAAAAAGTAATTTAAATATAAAAGGAAGTATCTTTAGAGAATTCTTCACTGCAGAGATTTGTTATTTGTTTCTAAATGAAACAAAACGCTTTCTATTAATACAAAACAAGAATATTTTCATAACTAATTTACTTTTGGTCATAATATGGCCTTAAAGGATTGCCAGAAGTATTGTACTTAATCATAACAAATTAAGTGTTTCATTGGATTAGCAGGAAAAGCCTGAGTGACAGCCACAATAGTACAGCACTACAGAAATTGAAACATTCATATTTTTCATCTTCTTGGAAAAGTAAGACTGACCCATCAAAAATTAACTTAAATTATTCTTTCTTAAGATAATTAAGACTTCAACCTGGAGCAGTTTTCTGTCTATGCTATACCAGAAGTACAGTTCACTAATCAAAGAAAAATCTAATTAAAAGGACAAAGAAGATAGAGAAGTCAATAAGAAAGATACTGTCTTCCTAAGTATGTGAAAAAAGTCCAGACACAGTACGTCAGCAATCCCTCATAAAGCCCTTTTAGAGTCCCGAAAGCACTGCACACAACGGGCTCATGAGGCAGAGCACTGTTTGCTGGCTCTATAGATACCCACACAAGGAAGGCAAGGAAGGGCACGACTCCAGGCTACCAAGGGGTCACACAGGAGCTTTCTCTTCCCTGCTCCACAAGGACCTACCACAAGCAAGTTTCAAGCACAAGATGGTACAGATATGATTAACTTAGGAGCCATTCCCGATATTCAGTATAACCGTGGTTTTAGTACAAGCACATGTTCTGGTAGGACATAAAAAAACTTGAAAGAAAGGCAACAGTGGTTAACCATACATTTTTTTCTGATGTCTGAAATGACAACTGAAAATTTATTCTCCCCATTAATTTTGATCACAAGTTCCAAGCAGCAATAAATCCAATTTTACCAGTAGAGATTTTGTAAGTAAAAGATATGATGTTTAAGGTCTATCTGTCTTTAATTTTCTTCAAAACAAAAATTCTTTCAAAGTCTCTCATGTTAATAGCACTGCTGAGAGGCTAATCCTAAAGGATGCCACCAATGCCTGGGAATGTAATTGTCTGTGAACGTCTGTGAACAGAAAGACAGTCAGAACGCAGGCTTTTCATACAGCCATGAACAGGACCTCACTGGGATGGTGGCAAAGAACTCCTGCATCTCACAGAAGCACCGTCAGACACTTAATGCCACCACAGTCTAAAGGTCATTTCTTGAACAGCAGGTAAAAAATCTGCAGCTGTACATGGCCAAGGTGGGAGGTATCAGTGAGGAAAGTTTTGATGGCATGTGACGAGTCCTGCAAAGATATGAGCACATAGCTGGCCAGGGATATTTTCAGCAAGCACTGCTAGAAGAGGAGTAACTGACAATGAAAGAGAAGAAGCTCACTGCAAATCATCTTAAATCAGTTATAATTGTACTGATATTGGGATTATATGACTAAGACAGAAAATAATGAAGTGTCATAATTGTGTCTCAAGACATTTAAACAGAAATTATATGCAGGGCTTGTACAAATGTTACCTTATCAGATGTTACAATTTTCATCAAAATTACTCTCTTTTATCTTACCCCCCCTCAAAAAAAAGTACAGTTCCCAAATGACTATGTGAATATCAACCCATTCTTATTTCACTACATTAATAACAAAGTTAATCTGTGGATATACATTTACTCAATTAAAACTAGCTGAATTCTGCTAAGATGTGTATTATGGAAAGAAAATGGCTCCCACGAAACACAGCTCAAAAAACATGCCCTGCTTCTTTCAGAGAGCCTTCAGCATATGCAATTACCCAGCAACTCGCTGGGGAAAGAAAACAAATAGAAAAGGTTCAGAAAGTCCTTGCTTCAGTTGCCTAAGAAATTATTTTTTCCTGAGAAATTATTTTTACTTCTCAACCTTTGTCTCTTTATGTAGTTGTTACCTGTGTCAGTACTACTTGCAAATATTCTCCAAAAAACTACAAAACATAAGCACACAACCATCTCTTATACTTCTGATTTTGTGTTAACTACTATGTAGTACATATGTTAAGAAGTCTCTCTCCAAAGACACTGAGTCAGCTTTAATTGTTTATGTAGAGTTTTAGTAACACACTTTGAAGCTAGACAGCAACTCTTTGATCTTTGAAAGCTTAAGTGAGAGACTCAAGTGTATATCCTCAAACTTGCAGTTAATCTGAATTAAGACTCAAAATGAGGGACTGATTCACATTTCAAATTAGTCAGACATCTTAAGATGACAGTGGCTAACTGATTAGTGCCTGAAATACGTCATTCTTATAAAGAAATAAATCCTAAGAAACATTTACCCTGTAATTTTTATTGGTAACATTCTGATATGAAGACCTCAATGTGTAATACACTCATAGAGAAGCAATTTCAATTCTTCTTGGAGTCAATAGACACTGTACTCAACTACTCACACGACAGAAAAATCTAATAATTTCAGTTTTGGTCTCAGAACACAGCTAAAAGAAGGCAGTATTTCAAAACTGTACCACTGCATTTCACAACAAGGTAGAAAATTCCACAGTAACTGAAGAGTGAAATGTAATACTAGGTGATTTTTTTTCTTTGTATATTGGTGGTTTGATTGTCTCCACATTCTTTCCAAAAGTAGGAGGATTTATTCACATCTTTCCCCTTCCACTTCCATAATTAGGCCCCAGCTGCACTCCCAGCACAAAAATACGGACAAACACACCTTTCCTAAATGAATAAATCAGCCAAATGTAGGTTTGAAAAAAGATGAAAAGAACACTAGTACAATAATTCCTGATAGTAACATCACATAACACTCTTGCTTTAAAAGGACAACACATTTGGAACAGCTGTCCTAGTCTAGTTAAAATTATGCTTGGTAGTCTCAAAAAGGATACAGAGACAACTGGATTTACAAAGAGACTGTGGTTAAGTCTGAAAAAACCTCAGTACAGGAAAGGTGAGCCTAAAAGTGCCCTGCTATGTCTCAGCTCTTGAAGGTTGGGGACCCCACAGTCTGCAATCAGTGTAAGAAGGAGACAAGCATGTTAGACTTTGCCAGGCAGCTGCAAACCGTGCCCCCACACCCAGTCAGCCACCCAGCTGAAACTGCACAGCTACTGGCTCTCTCCCAGAGCCCAGAACTTGACCAAAGTCTCTCTACTCCACCAAATGCGAAGATCACGTCTACTGCCTCATACTGAACGACAGGAAAATTACAAAAACATTCATCTTAATACAGATACTAGGGATACAGATACTAGGGTGTGATGCTATAACAAAAACTAAATAGTTTGGAAGAAGGGAGAGTTGGGGTCTATGAAAACATCCAGCTCGGAATGCTTTCTGAGTCTTTCATCTTCACTTGGAGAACTATCACAGGACTTCTCTCAGATGCATTAATAAACCTGCACTACTTAACCACAGTCCTTGCTGTGAGAGAATACTGCTTGTTTTTACATGCAACATGGGACAGTAATCCTGAAATCCTCAACTTAGTGTCAGCACGGAGCCAGCCACTGACACTTATGTGTGCTACAGATGCCTTACATGCTCAGCACTGGCTGTAGTCTTCAGCTTTAATCATACCATGACTGCACAGCTGTGCTAAGAGAAAGTGTAGCCTTCAAAATGAGATATAATCCCTTAATTTGTTATTTATTGCAGAAGTCCTAAGGAGTCGCTTCAAGTATTCCTCTGTTATAGCTAGTTTCCTTTCTCCTCTTTATTTTAATATTAAAGGCTTATGAGTCTGATAGAGGAAGATACAATAAATTTCCACTGACCACAGGAGGTTATGAAAAACACTTGCATGCACAGCATAAAAAATAAAGTTGTATTATCAGTTACAGGTAACATTATTCATACTTACATGTAACTGATTTAAGAATATTAATTAACTTAAAAGTGAGAACTATATAGCTTCTCCACACAGAATATAATAAATAATTCATTTACTACCCAGTGAGACTTTTCTGGGATCTCTGGACTTCTAGCTGACAGTCAAGCACTGCAATAACATGGAGTAGCTGTGGCCTCAGATTCAAGATTTCTGTGCTACATCTCACAGTGGTTAAGAACATCTGTCAGTTCAGTGCAAATACAGTCAGAACACAGACAGTCTTAAAAAAGATGCTTGAAAATAACATAGAAGCATGTACTGTAATAACCGATCTTCTTGGTGGGAGAGAGTTGGTAAGACAATATTGTCACAGACATTACTAGGTTTCAGAATTATTTTCTGCAAAAATAGTGAGATTATACATTCTAGTGTTGTCTTCAGCCAACTTTGGGCTCCAGTGAGAACCAAATACTGCCCTGTATTTGCCCTAACCTTTCTCATCTGCATTTTACACCTCACAACCTATTTCATGATGAACCTGTGGATTTTCAATTTGAAGGGTTACTGCGTATGGAAACAACTTGAAATAATCAAAAGAGATATTCTGTATTATTTGCAAATTTCAATGAATACCAGTTTCCTCTATTTAAACCCCCCATACGTGTTGCTTTCTCTTGGATTTTGGTCAAGCTTCCTCCACAGAACAGAAAATTTGCAATAAAAAAATCACTTCTTCATGGAAACACATAGATGAAATATTCCTCATTTGACTCTTTATCTCCAACTACTGGTGTCATTTTATCAGACCCTTTACTGGACAGCCCAGACACATTAGAAAGAAAATTCTGGTGGTAGAGATGACAACTATTTTGTAATGGACCATTACAGATTTGAAAGAGAATCAGAATCAATTAATTTCATTTGTTCTTAATGACAGAACAAGAGGCAACACTTCGAGCTGCAGTCGGGTACATTAGCCGCCCTACCAGAGGAAAAAATTACACTCACCAGATCATTAAACAAACTGCCAAGTGAAGTTACAGACTCATTATCACGTGAAACATGACACCTATCAGAGAAGCCATAAATAATACATTTGCCTTGCCAAAATGGTAATGGGTTGTCCATAAATTTCAGAAGAAACACATTCCAAAACTAAAATGGCTTGATTACATTACAAAAATTACTTGTTATTACAGTCTGCATTATTTTGTTTAGTCAGTAAGAAAGAACATAAAAAGTGCAATAGCAAACAGCCTCCTGAAATATTACTTGACTGGCAGTGTATTTAATGAAGCTTTTTGTTATAAACCTTCACTTCTTTTCTTACAGTTTCAAAATTCATAACTTTGCATAACATAATGCAATTTTGGGCAGAAAATAAAATCCCTTCAGTTGTGGTTTTTGCATGTATTTTCTACAGACATAAAAACAATGCCACCTGCTTGTCAGTTATCCCACTCTATACCTTACTTTAGGAAGACCATCAGGTACAGGACTAAACGCAGCCTCAGGCAACCACTGTGGCAGTGGCCGGGGCCCGGTTTTCACAGCCAGCTCTGCACAGCTGGCGCTCAGTGTCCAGGAGCAGCGGGAGCAAGGGGTGCTCCCGAGGGGGCCATGAGCTGGCAGCAAAGGTGGTTTAGGCAACAGACACAGCACCAGGCAAAGGGGCAAGACAAGGCCAAGACAGGAAACACAAACAAGTTGTGAAGAAAGCTGGTGCCAGCACAGCTCAGTCTGGGGGGAAAGGGTGTCGGGGCTCCTGGGCCTTGAGCAGGGACACTACAGCCCAGTGGTGCTCTGAGGGTTCAGATAACTGACCCCCACCATCAAAGTGCATTGGTTCAGTTTTGAAGGCACAAGGGCTTTGTGAAATGCCATACTGTAATTTAGATTTTACATTTTGGTTTGCTTCTCATCTTTAAAGCAAGTTTTATTTACAATGGCCACCTAATTGTGAAAAATACACCATTTCAGTACAGGTAGGGTAACCTCTGTCTGCATGTTACAGCTATTTACTGGACAGAGACGGGCCATGCTTAAAATGAGTGTTTCCGCAGGTGTCTGCCATACTGGGAGGAGGCTTCCTGCCAGCTTTAGTGACTTAAGTAAATGACACAAAAGTCTAAAAGTTAGAACTGCGAAAATTAAATTCAGTAGCATGCATACGTTAACTTAGAGGAAACGAAATTAACAAGGGCAGTAAAAAGCACTACAGCAGTGACAAACACCACACTGCCTGCTTTGCAAGCACTGTCTTTCAGGAGGTTTCCATGGCTTAGGAGACGGAATAGGAGGTCTGATATTTATTTAACCCTAACACTCAAAAATTTTCTTACAGACATCTCAAGCTACATATTAAATGCTTTCACAGACAAAACATCAAAACACATGCACTGAAGCTTCAACACAAGAAAAGTCAAAAACACAAATAGAAAAGTCATTTCAGGGGAACAAAAAATTGATTTCAGTCCAGAAGGTCACAAACTTCACTTTCAAGGACAGCCCAGAAAAACATTTTGTAAAGACCATGAAAAGGAAATATGCCAAAAAATTAAAAGATAGAATCTTGAGCATAGAGAAATGCTAGCTGTGAAATAGTAACCAAAGTTACAATGACTGACAATTTAGCAAGGTTCTTTCTTCTTCTTAGACATTAGAGTTAATTAAAATTGGTGAAGTCATCAAGTCATTTGTAACTTATCCTAAATGTAATATAATCTCATCTGAAAAGCATGAAATTGCTCTGCCTATATCTGTTACTTCAATCCTTGATAACTATTATAGTCATTCAATAATCCAATTACTATAAATTACACTGCAGAAGTAGGTCTATGCAATAGCCAAAATAGAAAATACTTGTGACATTGTCTGCACAACATTAATTGACTGAGAGAAACTTATTAGGTAAAACAAACCGAAAAAAACAAAACTTGCTTTGATTTCCCACAATACATACATCTGAAAGTGTTCCTGCAGAAAAGAACACTCAATGAACATATACACATTTTCAAATGCAAGAGTAAGCGTGTGTATTGAATCTAGAATGTAATTTTAAAACTTGCTTTCGATGCAGTTTGGAAGGTGTTGTCTGACATCAGTAAATAGGCACTCTTGGATGCAGATCAAACAAACATCTTAAAATACAGGAACAATATACTCATCCATGTAAAGTTCCATTTTCTGGTGCCCAACACAGAAGCGTTTCATCTACTCCTCATAAGTATGAAGCCACTGAGATTCAAGATTTGCATACAAGGAAAAAGTTCCCAGAAGAAGGGATATTTAATAAATACTGGTATTCATCATCTACTTCCAATGGTTTAAAATCTGTTTTCAGTTCAGAGCTTTTAAATACAAATAAATATTTATCTTATGTTTATAAACACAAGGGATAGTTTATTTTGGCTAGAGTCTTGCCATAATGTCTGATAAAAATCTACCATTTCAGTGTGAGCTCAGGAACCAAAGCCAAAACTACACATGTTAAGGGAGAAAAGATGATACATCTGAAGAGTAAAAGGTTGCAAAATGTTTGACCGAAAGGGTGAATGGAGAGTCACTTTGGAAAGTCATTTTCCAAACACTTCCAATCAACATTTTATATGTAAAATTAAACTCCACAAAACTAGATAGTGAAAATGCTGCTTTGGAATATGAGCCAACGTAACGAACAGCAAGTTTAGAAAAATCATTAGCTGTTATGCAAAGTTGGAGAAATGTTAAATGGTAAGAAACAACATTTTTATTTATCCTCAGTTTTACACTCCAGTTTATGAGGACGCAACCTGCAAAACAGCAGGTCACCAAGCCTGATGGAAACCTACTGTCACTGCTGTCCACAGCCAGCTGGGGTCTGTGGTCTGATGTCTGAAAATTGGAGTCAGTAAAACCCAGTGTCCCCACCCAAAGCTATACAGCACTATCTTTCTTCATGATATAGAAACACATCTTAGAATTATCCTAAAAAAGTTGAGACCATTCCAAATTTCCTTCTTCGCTTGGATTTATAGAAGAGAAATACTTTACAGAACATTTAAAACAGTCCTGTGAAGCAGAAAGCATGGGGGGGTTATTTTACAGATAACTGGAATATAATGATGACAGAAATAACTTCACTACATATTTCACTATATGGAACGAGTTTTGTAAAATCCACATCCAATAAAACAAACTAAGCATTAATTATCATCATTTGCAACTGGAAAAATTATTTCTTTTCCTTTTCAAAATTATGAAAAATATCAGGCAAAAATCTGAACTGCACAACATTTTTTGAAAAAGTAACTTTTCAGAAATTGTTGAAGTTGTTTTCTTCTATTGTTCTGGACTAAACAGCCCAGAAAATAAACTGTTCCCATACATTTCTTTAAGCTATTTAGCTTTCATATGCTTCACAAATGAAATCTCTGTCTCATGGAACATGAAAGCACGTCCTCTGAAATTCTTCATGAGTGCAAAGCACAGTCTGGCTCTGTGAATCTCCAGAACTACCAAGGAGTAATGCAGGCAGGGAAAAATAATTGAATATACACACTCATGCACAAGGTAAAATAAGACTCGAACTCCGTTATGACAAATTAATTACAAAAGTTCATACTGGTTTATAAACTGTGCCCTCTCACTCAAGTTAACACACCCCAAAGAAATTGCACTTGTATTAATGAGATCCAGTGGATATAAAGTTACTGTCGTAACAGTGTAACAACTCATGGAGTGATTAAAAGGATGAAAATGAAAAAAAGAAATAATTAAGCTTACAGCGTTAATGTAAGTTTTGAAATAACTGCAGATGTGATTTCTTTGAATTTCCATACAGAATTTTATATAGAGAAAAGAGATCTGCTTACTGTTTTAGTGTTTGAGACAAATAAAATATTTCAGTTACATCTACAAAATGGTGACAAACCACAGCCGTGGAAGAAAAAAAACTTCTACTGAGAATAAACAGTATGTTTCACTTTTTCCTTTTTTTCTGATACATCTCCTTACATTTTGTTCAGTACACTTCTTTCTTTTTATACCTCTGCATGTTTTAGTTAGTATTTCATCTTTTTAAATACATATCATTTTTCTCCATGGTTACGAACCAGGTTTGTTGATTCTCTGTCCTGGTTGAGATTCCAGTTTCTATTCAGCTGGTTCATGATCTGAGTACTTCTATTATAATGAAAATCCTGAACAGCACAACACATTTTTATCAGCTACTATTCATTTAGTCTCAGCTATTATTTTAAAAGATCTGATATTAAGTAATTAAAAAGTGTAACAGCAAAGCTAAGTTTGAATTTGAATACATCTCTAATAAATTTTGCCTACTTTAAATTGGTAATTTGCCATCATTTGCCAACAACACCAAGCCGTGTTGTGGCGTCAACGAGCTGGAGAGAAGGGATGTCATCCAGACAGATTTGAGAGGTGGGCCTGTGCAGACCTCACAAAGTTCAACAAGGCCAAGTGCAAGGTCCTGCACCTAGACTGGGGCAATCCCAAGCAAAAATACAGGCTGGGTGGAGAACGGATTGAGAGCAGCCCTGAGGAGAAGATTTGAGGGTGTTTGTTGAAGAGAAGCTCAACGTGATCCATCCATATGTACTTGCAGCCCAGAAATCCAGGAATTCAACCAGTCCTGGGCTGCATCCAAAGCAGCATGGCCAGCAGGTCAAGGGAGGGGATTCTGCCTCTCTGCTCTGCCCTGGTGAGACCCCACCTGGAGAGCTGCATTCAGTGCTGGGGTGCCCAGCATAAGGACGTGGACATGCTGGACGGAGTCTAGGGGAGAATCATGAATGTGACCATTGGGCTCCCCAGAGAAGACTCTGGGGAAATCTTAGAACAGCTCATACTAAGCCTATGCCCTAAAGGGGCCTACAAGAAAGCCAGACTTTTGACAAGAGTTAGCAGTGACAGGACAAGGGGGAATGGACTTCACCTGAAAGAGGGTAGATTTAGATTAGGTATTAGGAAGAAATTCTTCACTACGAGGGTGGTGAGACACTGGAACAGCTTTCTCAGAGAGACTATTGATGCCCTGTTCCTGGAAGTGTTCAAGGCAAGGCTTCCAAACCATTCTATGATTCTATGATATGAAAATAAAATCCACTACTGAATGCTAGAATTTTCAAGCTTTTAATGAATCAATTGCTGCAGAAGAGCATCATACATTTCACATTATAAAAAGAAGAAATCAAAAGTATAACATTAGCTTTCAGGAGTCTCCTAGAAAATGCTTTCTCCATCCCATTGCTATATGTCCATTAAGTTAAATCTTCCTGTTAGAAAACAATATTCCTAGTTGTTCTTCAGTAACACAGTGTGCCATTGTAACATAGTGGCCATTTTACTGTGTGGCTTTCCCATACTATGACAAGGTATAAGATCTCCTTCTGCCTTAATTAATTTTATATTCAGCATCTTCAAAGGAACAAGAGCTTTAATGTGACCTTTTTTTTTTTCACTGAAAAAATTCAAATGTTATTATACTAATTAGTACATTATCTGAAAAGAAAGTAATGGATACTGATTCTGTAATTCCATCCACATTATCTTACATAAATTTCACTTCTTGAAATACCACAGAGAGGCACTGGATCCTGGTATGACATGATCCACCATAGGGACCCCTGGAGATCTCCAGTGCAGCCTTCTACTCGAAGCAGGGTCTGCTGTGACAGGTACACCCACAACCACTACCTCCAGAATCCAGCCATTTACTTCATGTTCACCCATCCAGACCACAATGTACCTGTATCTTGCTGTAACAACACTATGGGAAGATAGTTTCAAAACCCGTACTAAGGTACAAGTAAACAAAATCTGCTACTCTCTCCTTGTACACAAATCCCATCATTTTATTACAAAAGACAACCAGGTTGGTCAGGCACAATCTACCCTTGAGAAGTCCACACTGACTGTTCATAATCACCTTCTCCTTCATGCCCCTATGAAATCTCTGTCACACTCTAGAAGGATCCAACTCCACAATATTGCTTCTGTATCAGCACTTTAGTTGGCACTAGAAGCAGATTCTTAAAGCAAGTCTCCCCCAGTCATTCCCACTTCTCATTCTGTGGTCTCCGTCATAGCACAGTCTCAGAGCAAATGAGCTGGAGGTGCTCCAGGGGCAAACCTAGACAGACCAACCACTAACAGTCCACAGAATCAGGCTAGAGCTAATCTGAAATCAAACTGAATTAGGAATGTTCAGTTCCTCTGTCTTATTCCACAAATCCACCTGTATTCAGATGTGCTACTTGCCCACACAGAATATAATTTTGATGCTCACCAAAGCCATGCCCCTATGCAAAGTAAAATATTAATGCACATGTCCTAGGATGAAACAGACTTTTTGGAATGGATTATTTTCCATCATCATTTTATGCTTCATTCTGCAAATCCCAGATGGTCTAAATACTTGTTTGTTTTGGAAAAAAAAAAGTCCTTTACTCAGCTCACTGGTGGTAAATTTCCCTGAGTGAAAGGGTCAGCAAATCTCAAAGACTTCTGAGCACATCAGGTTAGTACAGTGACAAACAGGCAGCTACAGCAAGCAGCTGACGGCCTGAAGGTCACCTGGCACAACCTGTATGAGTGAATCTAAATGCTTTTGCCCTCCCTGAAGACTTGGTCCACAATCTCACCTCCCACAGCAATGGTCGGTACCAAGTCACATTTTGGATATGATCTGGAAGACTGCTGATTAGCATAGGACACAACTATGGAAGGGAAAATACGAACATTTTAACAGTTATGATCAAATGCATTCTAGTGTTTGGCACTCTGCCATGGCCACCTTAGTGTACTCTTACTGACTGTATCTCTGTAGTGTAGGTGGTACTAATTCCCACCTACAGAAGGGTACCATTTGAATGGAATATTATTCAGCAGTTAGTCAACATCCAACAAAAACTCCCAGATCCCAAAGTAGGGCTATACCTTTAAATCATAGGTTACCCTGTACCACCAGTGTAAAAGTTGGAAACTATTAAGTCTTGAAAAACTAAGGCAAGATGTTAGGTTCCAGTTAACTGAAACAGTCATAAAAAGTTTCTGCAGAACTCATTAGTGAAAGCACCTTAATTTCACATAAGAACATGAATTAGTTCCACAAGATATCTGATCTGTAAATATCAAGCAAGCTGATGAAAGACTGTTTAGAGTGCAATTTATAACTAGCATATCTAATTTTTTATTCTGTGCAATAATGTTCAAGATGATAATTCTCCATTATATTTGAGCAAGAAAATACTTTTCAGTATTTCTTGCAGATTATATATAGAGAATATAGAATACTGCTTTGATTGTTCATTTAAGTCACATCCAATGAAATGTAAGATAGAGAATTAATTCTCAGTGAGCAGAAGCCCTCCTAATGAAACATCAACACTACAAATAAAAGCAGGCATTATAGTCAGACTAGTCAGTTACAGAGAAATGGTATTCTTAGACCTAAATAATGTTTCCTCATCTTTCATTTTGGAGAATGTTTGGATTACATAATTTAAATGGAAAAGATCCCTTCTCCCCTAGGACAAGAGTTTTTCAATTTATATTGGTAATACTCTCTTGGCTGGCCTCTATTTGCCGAAGTTTCACAGAAATACTTGAAAAATAATGATGGTCTGCAAAACAATCTACTTTTTACCACTTATAAATTCCATCCAAAACGAATTTATAGAACATCCTTATATTAATCTCACACCTCAGTGCTATAAACTATATAGTTTATAGGTTGCAATAGGTTGGTGGATTTGTTTTAGTTTTATTTCTTAGTTCTGCTAAATATGCTGGGCTAAGCTATAATTTTTTTAAGGTAGAATAGTCTGCCTTACAAAAAAACATTTTTATCGTTCTCCCAGAGCAGACAACCCTAACATTAATTGCTTAAAATTATACATGAACACTCTGTACTTTTTTGTGGCACTTAGCAATGAATGACATATTGGACTAATAGAGGGGAAATTTTATACATTTTAAAAGACGAATTCTTCCATTTTATGCTATAAATTGATGAAGCAAGAGGTTTTTATGAAACAGAATTAGATTGACCCTGGTAAGATTAAAATTACACTGGTGGTATGAGAATTACAGAGTCAACTCAAGCAGGTTTACTGCATTTAGGTATTTTTCGCTATGAAAATTACAGCCAATTGACACTAAGTTAAGCTCAGCGACATTCATAAAAGTCTTTTAAACTGCCAGAAGATGAAAAGAAGAACCAGAGATAGCAGAGACATAAGTATGGACTTTCTCTACTACATGAAGACACAAATAATCCATTAAAAACAACCCAGTACTCCCTGAGGTCTAAGTAACACCTGTCTGCCTACTCACTTCTTTCACATCCATTCTCCTTTTTATAACTACCCTATAATGTTTCTGGTTGTTGGAGGAAAAAAAAATCATTTTTTTCTTAACTGAAATGGAGCACCTACAAGAATACATGCTCAGCTACTGAGAAAGTATGATTTATTTTTATTAGATCTACAGCAAAGATTATGAAGAAAGAGCACAAGCTAGTGAAGTACAGAAGTAAAAGAGTAAATAAGCACAATAGCACATAAGCACTATTAGTCACAATAACTTAAAAATTGAAGAGATGACGAAAAATCCCGTAATCAAGTCAGCTTTTCAACTGTTGGCTGGTTTGGATTTTTTCCTCACTGTCAGTAAAATATTACACATTTTTTTTCCTCTTTCCTGACATTTGAAAGAAATATTCTTGAGGATTTAGTCAGGGATGGTTCAAACCCCTACACAATTGCCCTCAGTAAGAATTATGAATCTAATTTTTGTTTTCTTATTCAAAAGGTTCAATTACAGGTAGTAAAAGAAGAATGAAACATTCCTTGAAGCTAAAATTTATATTTGACTCTCTGACACAAACAACCAAGAGGTCTTTGGGATTATGCAGGCAAATCAGATCTAAACTATTTCAGTGTATTTACTCTCTCCAGTAGGTTGTTGTAGTAGCATTTTAAAGATGAAAGGACACAGCCTTAAGCTACACCAGAGGAAGTTTAGGTTGCACATTAGGAAGAAGTTCTTCACAGAAAGGGTGACTAGGCAATGGAATGGGCTGCCCAGGGCGGTGATGGAGTCACTGTCCCTGGAGATGCTTAAGAAAAGACTGGATGTGGCACTCAGTGCCATGGTCTAGTTGTCAAGGTGGTGTTAGGTCTTAGGTTGGACTCCATGATTTCAAAGATCTTTTCCAACCTAGTTAATTCTGTGATTTTGTGATTTTGACAACTCAGACTTCATACTTGCTTCCTAGGCCATCTTCCTAAACCATCTACCTTTAGGGGTATCCACATATTTCAAAGCCAGATATGCTTAAAGCAGACAGCTTTCTTATTGGATTAAACATGTTTTTTGAAATGACTACGTTGCTTTTCCAAAGTCCTTTGATACCAACACATCCTGCTACATCCCCAACTTTGATTGTTTAACAGAGTTGCAACAATGCCGTGCCTTTTTTAATGTCCCGTTCAACAAAAATCCTACAGCTGTTAAAACTTCTGAATATCTAATTTCAATGAAGAAACTCATTTTTTGTAAATGGAAGGTACACTGAATAGATTTAAGTCTCATCTTCTGAAATTTCATAAGTAGAAAGTTTGGTACATATCCAATTTCACTTGGGAGCAGAGCTGTATAACTCTAAACCGTGAATAAATTAGCCCATATACAATTTCTGCCATTCTTCCCTTGACACTATGGAAATGACACTGTGGAATGAAGTGGTAACTCAGCCTTAAACTAATGCCAGTCAATGATTTCATCTACACTACATTTCAGTAATTTTCTAATGTAAAGTGAGTATGAAGTTTGTCTTAAATATATGAAGGAAATTGGAGTTTTGCATAGAGTTAGATACAGTGGGCTGAAGTATATCTATTGGCTACAGGTTATCAGAACACTGAGAAGGTCTTTGTTTAATGTTTGATAACCTTGGAGGACATATAATTTCCACAGATAGTAAGAATAAAAATTTCTTGCCTCACGAATTGCAAATGGTACTACCATAATTTATTCAGTGATTATCAGTCAAGAAGTGAAAGAAGTATCATACAGCTAGCCCATGTATAATACAGTTTTTTTCAGAGATTAATGTCTTTTTTACCCCTCTACTTTTCAGATATTATTAATACAGACACATACAGGTATGCACACATGTTCCACTAGAATCAAAGATTCCTTTAATGATCACAAAATCCTGTAAAACAGGCTGGAGATTTTAAAACAGTAAAGTTACTCTTCAAAGCACACTAGGAAGTCTAATCCTTTTATGTAGTGTATTTTTTCCCCTTATTATTCAAAAAAGAGCATTCTGTTTAGCGCACCCAGCATATGCACCATATGATGCACCAGATGCCTTAGTAAATAATTCATCTCTTAATGAAAAGTACAATAAATAGTTGCATAAAACCGTGTGACGATGCAACTGATAACTACCCTTTCAAAACTAGAAAAAGAGGAGATTTTATAAAGAGCAATAGCTATATCACAAAACAATACTGCCACACTGAACTGGCAACATATGCTTAATTATGCTTCAACTTTATTCTGTAAATGAGCACACAGTGCAGATTGCTGCATATCCTTCAATTGCTCTTCCATCAGGGCTCATGAAGGGTGGCAGAAGAATGTCTAAATGCTGCATTTACAATGCCTAAGACAGCAGGATAGGTTGAGAAAGAGGAAAAGACACATGACATAAAATTAGATTGTAATGTCTGCTTGAAGAGAGTATTTTACTGGTATAGAAAATACTAGCATTTTATTAACACATCTATGAGTAATTCCTAAAGCCTTTCTAAAAATGTGACTTAATACTGTAAAATAGGATTTGTATGGAAAGATGTGCCCATGAATTTCCTTGCAGTATGTATGTCTTTGCTGCAGCCAGTGAAACAAATGAAAAATTTATCTCTTTGCCTGTTGATTTAACAGTTTTCTGGAGAGGAAGATGGCAACACACTTTTGACAAACAGCTTTCGAATATGCATGTGTCCTAGTGCTATCCAGTATGAGATCAATTCTTCTGACACTTTCTTTCAATAAACTTACTGTATGTACATATACCTAGGGGAAAAACACAGCTTCCACAGAGGAAACAAAACAACATTCTTTACTATCTCCCATTTTGTTTAGCACTGTTTTGAATGTGTATTTTTGTTCTCTATTTTTCATGTTACATATTAGCATTATATAAGCTACATAATATATCCATGTTCATGGTAATCCTAAACATACTAGTCCTTAGACAAGTAGCAGCAGCCAGTAAGTTAAATGAATGAGATTTCTCCAAAGTCTACATCCATTACTGGATGGGACAGGATAGTGAATTATACAGTAAGGAAAAAAAAAATAAATCTACTTTAGATACAAAAGAAAACTTTGAAAATTATTCTCCACATAATATATGGGGAAGTTTTGTGAGGTATTCACAAAATGTAAAGTACTGAAAGACAATTTCCTCAATCCAAATTTACAAAGAAAACCCCAAAATCAACTCAAAACCTTAACTGAAATCTCTTTCCTTCAGTTTTTCCACTGGTAAAAGTAGGAACAATAATGCTCACCCACTTCACAGTGTACTCTGAAACTTACCATGTTACTATTAATAGTTTCTCTGGTGTACAGATAGATGTTAACATCAGTTAGTAAGAACTAGTGTTGTATCACTGTGGAAAAACTGTCCACCAGCATGCACACTGCTTTTTCACTGGCTGTGTGAAAACAGACCATCACAAAACAGAGTCTGACCTACTCTGAGACCCATTTCAACTCATTCCATTGTAGTTAAGCCTCCTGCAAAACCTGGGCATAAAAGAACTCCCATCAAAAAGTAGAACCAACAAACTATTTTCTTGTAGCAAGGAAAAATCAAGAGCTGATGATACAGATTTGACACCAAAAGGTTTTGATTCCAGCCCTGGGTAAGACTGCTTCTGTGATCCTCAGTAAATCAATTAAGCCTCTCTGCTGCACCTTGCTGTAAGTACTGATTTCAGTCAAGGAAGTGCTATAGAATTCAGCCACTCAGACTCTGGGAAGCGTGTTTACAGCGCGGATGTTAGGCACCCATGAAAAAAAGCTACTCCAGATGCACTTTGCACAGCAGATAGCATTACGCAGAACCTGCCTGTTTAGGGAAAAGGTTTCTCCTCAGTTTTTAATCATCTCGTGACTTAAAATTATCAGATAAACTCTGCAAAGGTAAAAATCCCAAAACAACAGGCATGAAACAGTCATGGAAGTTTGGCATGGTGGAGGGAAGCATTATAAGGTTAATGATTTTAGAGTATCATACAGCATGAGCATGTACAATGCCTCTTTAAACACAGTACAAAAAACCCTTATGTTTTGCATTGATTTTCCTTCCCAAAACTTCTCTGAATACTATAAATGCATTTTGTCCCCATAACAATCTGAACTTCAAAAGGAGATGATAAATGAGGTAATATTGATTAGATTGCTAAAGGGTTCCAGCTCTTCAAGGTTATATCCTTTAGAGAGTTTGTAAGTCTCATTACAGAAAACTGCCTGTTGATATACATAAATAAAGAGAGGCAGAGGGTTCCAGCATGTCAGCTCTCACTGGAGTCATGCTGTTCTTCAGACAGAAAGTTCCAACAAGCAGGTACCTAAGAGCTCAAAACAACAGAATCAGCTTCCCTTTTTCAAACAAAACAGACCAATAAAATTTAGATAATATCTGCAGTAAGAGTATTACTGACAAGGAGTGTCTGGAGTGAAACAAAATCTTGGGCCTCAGTTGGCTTTAACTGTCAGCTTCATCTGAAATATGAGAAAGTCCACTAAATTGCTCCAAATACTTTAACACACAGTTTTTACAGTAAATGAATCTTAACTTCAGATGAAAGTCAGCATGAGCCTTTTCTTGCCTTTGGTGGTAGAAAAAAAAAACCCAAAAGATGTCAAGCAGCACAACAAAAAGCAAGTTCAATAATCTGCTGAATTCCCCTGGAGTTATGCACTCACTCTCAGCTGAAGGAGGACAAGAAGAAGCACTTATACTAGCCATCTGCCTTTTAAAAACTTCAGATTTCTCCCTGAGACATGGTGGGGGGAAGGGGAGTGGAGGGAAGGGGTGGTATTTGTGAGGTGTGGGGATGAGTATATACTGAGAAGAACCAGGTGTCCTTCTGTCCTGATGGGTAGGAGTCACAGTGCACAATGCCAGCCACAAAGGCTGACAGCATTAGCAATAACAGAGAGCAATCCATGTAATCATTTCCCTTTTCTTGGCACTCATTACACTGCACCCAGGTTTTGGGCCCTGCAACACAAGAAACACTCTGACAAATGAGAGCAAGTCCCATCAAAGCCCACTGAAATGGGACAGGGGCTGAAGCACTTCCCCTCCGAGCAGCGGCTGAGTAAGCTGGGCCTGCTTGAACCTAAGGAAGTAGTGGTTTTGAGAGAGGAACTAACAGTACACCCCCCCTCAAATTCACCATGAAAACAACCCAGCAGGGAGCAGCTTGCACAGAGAAGTTGAGCAGGCTCCATCCTTCGAGGTTTTAAAGATGCACTGGGAAAAGACTTGAGCAACTCAATCTGAATTCCACACAGTCACTGCTTTCAAGGTAAGGTTACGCTCATGGACCTCCCAAGGTCCCTTTCAACCTGAATGAGTCCGATTAGTGTTTGGTGTCTCTTATTGTGATGCCACTGACAAGCAGTATTAGGTGTCAAGTTTTGTAGGAACATGGTCATGCCCTGTTCCTTTCTGCTGAGCTCTACTACCATGTCTATTCTAAGCAGTCTCTGAACTCTGAAGTGAAAGTGATTCTATTTATATTCATCCCATAAGATGTTTAAAACATCAGAAAAAAAAACCTGCTTACAATATGAAACACAGATCTGAGGTGTAAAAGGAGTACCAATGCTGTTCTTTTTCTGAGCAGCAGGTGGGCACAAGTCTTATTTCCATTAAGATTATAAAGCCATAAGCTTGAATATGTTTTTTTATCCCTTTGATATGTGTTTTTCATATATGTACAGGTAAAAGCCATATTCAGATTTGGTTTGTGAAAGAAAGAAAGCCAAGTGAAGAAAAATGAAACATTTGATCACTCTGATATTTAGTAACTGCTTGGTAAAGTTCTTTAATAAGATGTTGAAACTATTAATTTCACAGATTTTTAGGGGAAAAAACATCTTCCCAAGTAAGTGTGAAGACAACAAAATCTACACTAGAAAGTAATTATTAGGCTTCTCACAATAGAGTACACGGACACTTTCTCCCTGTCATTAAGCTCCACCACCTGTTTTCTTGTGTTTGCCATCCCCAAATCAGAAGACAAATTCTGTTCACTTGACAGCAAAAGTTTCTGAAATCAGCTTTTGACCAGCAAGGAATTTTAATAAAAAATGAGTATCTGGGAGAAAAAGCTTCAATTAGCAAGTATATCCTATTGATTTGTATTGTGGCATAGACAGATCTTGGAAGTAATCTTGAAATCCATGCCACTTCAGTACTGATAATTTTTCATAAAAATCACAGGTAAATTGAAGCTTCTGACAGTCACATACAGTATGACTGAATGGATTCCAAGCTTACTAAAATACTAGTTTGGAATACTAATGGTGGTCATCTATTTTACAAAAATGTCAAGCTTAAATGTTGACCCTGAAAAGATAGCTAGGGAGAAGACAAGACACCCGATGTGTGTGGTAACATGACACCTAGTGTTCACTTTCAGGAAGCTTCAGTGTTGGTGGGTGCCAAATGCTGAAGAAACATCAATGCCCCAGGACTTGCTTTCCAAAAAGGTAGATATTTATACTAGCATCTCTAACCAAGTGCCTAAATCACACAGACACAGTGAAAATCGAGAGGAGGAAAGGAACAGAAAATCTGCCTGTGCTGCACTTGCCCTTCCTATTGAGTACACAGTTTGGGTAAGTGCAGAGAAGAGTGCTATCCAAACAAGTTTCATGTTGCTGGTTTTTGGTTTTTTGGGTTTTTTGTTTGTTTTTGTGGTTTTTTGTTTGTTTGTTTGTTTAATTTCTGCTGAAAAAAAAAACCCATCTACCTATTGCTTTTTTTCTGGTTGTGTATGGAAGTTATTAGAAAACTGGATCTACTATATATAATATGCGCAAGTTTAAGAGAACGGTTCCTAATAAAAAAGAAAAACAAACAAAACCATAAAAAAAGGTTTATTTATACACAGCAATGAACTGTAAATTTATTTCTTCATTTAAAATCCTGGTATATCAATAGTACAAGTGCCTGTTAGGCTATCATGCCCTTCCAAGCTTCTAGCAACACAATGAAAACCACACTAACTAATGCATACTAGATAAATGAAACCATAATATCCACATGAGATCACGGCACAAGCACTCTAACGTAGTAATAATTACTAAAAGATACGACCCCTTGAGTATCTCTGAGGGCAAAGGGGGGAAAGGACTATATGAGAAATTAGAATAAGAAGTTCACTACAGTTAGAGGAAACATACACTGCTTTTTGAAATCAGAGGAGTAAGAATCCATGTCTGATACTGAATAAAACAGGTATCAAAAATTACACTAAGACTGGCAAAACATTAGAGACAGGGTCTGACTGAAACTGCGGTTCTATAGAACAGAACATGAACAACTGCACTTCGAGAAGTTTATAGAGACACTGTGCGAAACATTCCTAAAAGAGAATTAATGTTAAGGATACATGCATGCAAAACAAATTAGTATTGTATTTCAAATCTAGCTTTCTGTCATTAATTTGAAAGCAGGCTGAATTAATTTCCAGGGAGTAGCATTTAACTGTTATCCCTCTAAAGAGAAAAAAACACAAAGACAACCCATTTATCTTTAAGTATTAATAGGTATTTTTATCCCAAACAATTAATTTGACTCAGCAAGCAATATATAGTAAACACTAACTACTGTTATTATATCTTATTTCTGAGAAAAATGTGCACACAGTCAATACGCAGACACTAAAATACATATTTTTCTTTTAACAAGGTAAACAAATCTAGATTCCAATACTGTTAAGTAACTCACAAGATGCAAGCCAAACACTTATCACACTGTTAATTAAAAATCAAGTTCTTATTTTTCAATACATTTTGAGCATAATTTTCTTCAGAAATTTAGTATGTGGCATATCTGGGGAGCCATAAGACATCCCTGTTGAACTTAAGAGCCTAAATGGCTTTTTTACTAAAGACTATATATTTATTCCTTCTTTCAATTGTATATCTCTATTTAAAATAGTCATGAAAGTGAGGCTAAATTTGTCTGTTTGTTGGAAACAGCTTGCCAAAGCCTTAGATTCATAGCACTATTTCTCATTTAGGGTCAAGGTAAATTCTGTAGTCACATGCCTTTAGTTCCTGTCACTCTTGTCCAAAAGGTCAGTTCACCATTCATGAAGTGTCTAGTTTGGTCCCAGGCAGAAGTCCCATGAGTAACAGCAGAAATGGCATGTCCTACTGGTCCTAAACATACACATTTGACACAACTACAAGAATACCAGTCATAAATCTCACCTAATGATAATGATTATGCCTCACCTTTAACGCTGAAATATCCTGAACTGCCATACAACCTACTCAGCTGTTAACATTTTAGATAATTGCTGCACAGATTATTTTTGTAGTTCGTGAACAGGTCTTACAATTTAAGAACTGTGAAACAACTTTAAAACGCAGAGGATTCCACAGTAGGCTAATTTCATTACTTCTTTTTGAATAATAGAAATTCTAAAAGCCCAAAGGTTAAATTTATGCATCTCTTCACATACAGTCAAAAGACTGATGCAAATACACGGTGTCAAAGCTGTCTCAGACAAGACAACAATTTGTTTCCACAGATTCATGTACAGCTGTCATACATGCTTATGATGTCAAGTGTCCTCTACCCTTTTCTTCTACATTTGAATTTCCAAATATTACTTTCAGTTTTATGAATATAGAAGCTTGAAGTAGTTATAAATTCACTGTGAGGGAGAACGTGTCTCTAAGTCAGTTTTCATGCAACTGAGGCAGCTTCTAAACAACACTAGATAAAACATCAGGAAGATGAACACAGTTTTTCTTTTAAAAATTGCAAGGCTGTGGTCATTGAAATACCTCGAAGGACAGGGCAAAAAAAAATTAAAGGGCTGTTTATTTTAGCACCGGTACATATTTTATATACATACAATGAATAATTTTTTTAGCTGGTGACTGAAAACGATTGTGATGACGTTTCAACAAAACAACTTTACATGCCAAAAACAGCGGCATGTTATACCACAGTCTGCAACGATTTTAAAAGGTCCGCAGTCCAAAACTACTACATTTTATATACACCAGGACAGCGGAGAACCGCCGTCAGAGGGCATCATTCATGAATGATTTGCCAACTACGCGCCCGTGAAGTAGCAAGTTATTTTCTAACTCCCTCACGGGCTTCTCTCAAAAGTGCATGAGGTGCTAAATACATTCAAGTAGTTAATTTGTTTTTTTTTTTTTTTTCCTATCATCGCAGGCTTGCAGTTGAGTTTCAAACTGAGTGATTCAACGCGGTCCCCGGGAAACTCAACCCTCACGCTCCAGCCTGTCACGGCGGGTTGAAAACCGCGATCAGGATCAACCAGGACACGTCCCGCCCGGCCGTGCCTGGGCCCCGGTGCCGCCCGGCTGCGGGAGGAAGGCGGGATGGCGGCCGTCCCGCCTGGGGAGCCGCGGCAGCTGCCGCCTCGTC
>VZRQ01000599.1:799507-814577 GCA_013397975.1 Machaerirhynchus nigripectus
GGCTGTGGGAGTGAAGGTGCTGCCACTCCGCGAGCAGCCTCCCTCGCCTTGTCCGCGCCCGTAGCAGGCAGTTGCGCCTCGTGTTGGGTCATAAGCGACAGCCACACACGGCTCCCAGCGCCGTAAAGCACATGGCCCTTGCTCACTGATCTCTGAATCAAAACGCAAGAGTAGTTTGACATGCTTCGAGTATTCTTGGTACCCTTGGCATTGTGTAACACCTAGCCCGAAGAAGTCCCCAGTCCAATATATTGCCATGAGAATTTGCTCTTCGTGCACCTTTAGCTTCCACCCAAGTTCCTAACCGTGGTCCGTGGCCCTGACTATCAGTTTTGGGGGAGCTTCCTGCAGTCCAGTGGGAGCAATGTTGAAGCTGATCTAAAGCAAACAAGGTCATCCTGGTCCTTAACGTACTACTTTATTAGAAGGCATGTATTTCTACTCTACGGGAAAGCTTTTAACTTTACCTACCAGTTGATTTAAAAAGATGTGCTTTATACACATACTTTTCTGTTTTCTTACTTAAACGTAATTTGAAAAGATATCTCTGTTTCGTTTTGAAGCCTCTACCTTTGTCATGCACAAATGTATAAGAAAGTATGACTCAAGTTGATCAGGCTTTTTATAAAGTTACTTTTAGAGTTGGGTTTTTTCTCCCCACTGCTAAAGCAGCATGAGTAAAGCAAGAAAGAAACATGCATCATCTTTTTCTTGGAGGTAAACCCATACAAAATATTGCTTGTCACTGCTAAATTTTACCCTAGAATGAGTTCCTCTCTTCCCAGGTTTCCCTGGTCAAAAAATACCTGCTATCATCCCTGTCTACTGTTTGATCTTCACATGTACCAGAGCCCTGGAGAAAATGGGGAGGGGTGTACAAGAGCGCAGTTTGCTCTGTGGGATTATGGGGTTTCATTTGCTCTCCAGGGCTGCTCGGGGCCCTTCACCTGTGCCTGAGTTGTTTTCTTTACCAGGCACAGAGGTCTGGAGTTCGACATGCAGAAAGGAGTCGATGCCATTCTCCTAAAAGTTGGAGTTTGTATTCAAGGCAATCCGCGCCAATCCATCCTGTGCATAAAAAGACATTTATCTCGCTCCCTGCCTGTAGAAAAGTGCATGACAACATACTGGAGTGTGAAATGTCGGAAGAGATGAGACTGGGCCACTGCCTCACGTGACCATCCAAACTTACGTGCATGCAGACACTGTGGGAGGTATGAGTCTGCTTAAGATTAAAGACAATCAAAGAAAGCAAAGCCACACAGATGAGCTGCCCTCTCTTTGGAGGTAAACTGTTCCTGGCTCCATGGGAGTTGCCAGGAACCAGCAAATAACAGCAGCAATCCTGACGGGTGTTTGCTAGTATGGATTAATAGTTTTGCTGTGACTACAAATTTGTTCCCACCTCCAGCATTGCTTCTCATGGTTCTTCTTCATAAATACGGTACATGAGTGGGGATTAAAAAGTGGAGATGCAAGTTAGCGTAAATATAAAATAAATGGCATAGCTGTATGATAATGTACAGGGAATATATATGGGAAAAGAACTTACTTTCTAGAATATTTCTCTTTACCTAAAGCTGTACTTTTTAAACTTAAAAATCCTTGTCAGTTGATATAATTAAGCCTTGTACACAATATATGACTTCCTGAGCAGCCTATCTTAACACTGAAAATTACATAAATGATTTCTGGAATTCACCAGAAACTGGATAGAATCAGACAGCTAATGAACTAGTAATGTTAATTTCTTTTTGGAATTAACAAATGCCCTTCACTAAATTACATTTTCCTGTGGTATTGCTGTACTGAACATAACTGGGTACATATAATTTGGGGAAGGATTAAGAAAAAATAATTAATTATTTTGTACTTAAGTTGAGCTAAACCAATTTGTGGTAACCTCATCTAATGCTTTATTTCAAGGGATGATCAGGTTTAATAGCTTAAGAAACCCATGAGCTTCTTTAGGAGTTGATGTCTCATCCAGTTTGTTGCTAGATGAAAGCTTCTATGTATTTTTCTCTTTCCTCTTTTTCTATGTTTTCAGTTTTACTGCAAAAGGTTTTGCTTTTGCCATTTCTGAAATAAAGTAAATGGAAGTTAGCTGTCAAGTAGCTATTTTAGTGATGACAGTTTTTGTTTTTCTGAAATACATTATATCCTGTAATTTGGAATAAGGCAATTATTTGAAAATTTCATAAAAATCTACAAAATATCAAGAAAATAATCATGCAAAGAGACAGCAGTTCAAGGCAATGCATAATGTTTTCAATAAGGTGATTTTAAGTCAAACTCATTATTTTGGGATGTTACATTAGATAATTGCCAAGAAGTTTCATTCAGATCTGACTTGGCTCACAACAAGAAAACTGCAAAATGTGCAAAAGATTTGAATAAAATCAGCATGCATGAAAACAGATGCAAACTGCTGAATCTGGAAGGTATCATATTACAGAACTGTCTTTATTTCCTTCTGTTTTCCTGCACATGCTTGCATTTGTACATACAAGCACAGACACACACCTGCAGAGATATTTGGCTTAGAGAATGGAAGCAGAAGATTATTAGCACTAAAACAATAAATTATTTATTTTACTAAGATGTCAAGGATAAGGGCTTTTTACAGAGAAGTGGATGAAAGAATACAATTTGGTTTTCCAGGAAATGTAGGTATGCAGACGTTAGAAACATAGCTCTGTCTATACAGAAACCTTCACAAAGCTATTGAAGTCAATTTTTGTCTTAAGACAAACTCCAAAATGTGCAGATGTTGTTTTATTTTTTAGATGTTAGTGTTTCCTGTATTGATCAGGAAGAAGGCCCTTTTGTAAAACTTAATTGCTTTGTGAATTTCATTATACCTAAAATTTTACTACCAAAATAAATGCTCTGGCATTTAATTTTGTGTTGTGGGAAGAGATCAAAGATACAGGGAAGCACAGCATACTTTTTAAAGTATATTGGGTTTGCATGGCCCAGCTTCGGTAGTGGGGGGGAAAAAGGGTGGCTTCTGTGAGCTGCTGCCAGAAGCTTCCTCTGTGTCCAGCAGAGCCAATGCCAGACAGCTCCAGGATGGACGTGCCCCTGGCCAAGATTGGGCCAATTAGAAATGGTGGTAACGCCTATGGGATAACACAGTTAAGAAGAAGAAAAAGAAAAGTGATTGTGCAGATGTAATTATGGCCAGAGTAGAGCAAGATGAGAACATGTGAGAGTACCAGCTCTGCAGACACCATGGTCAGTGCAGAAGGAGGGGAGGAGGTGCTCCAGGCACCCTTCAGGCCTTGGTGCACACCATGGTGAGGCAGCTGTGCCCCTGCAGCCCATGGAGATCCACAGGGATGCAGAGATTCATCTGCAGCCCTTGGAGGAGACTCATGCCAGAGCAGGTGGATGCCTGAGAGGAGGCTGTAACCCTGTAGGAAGCCCATGCTGGAGCAGGGTCCTCGCAGGGTCCTGCAGACCTGTGGAGAGACAAGAAACAACAGATGATAAACTGACTATAAACCCCCATTCCGATGTCTGTGCACTGCAGGGAGGGGAGGAGGTAGAACTAGGAAGAAGGGATGGATGGAGCAAAGGTGTTTATAAGATCTTCCTTTACATCTCAATATCCTGCTCTGATTTCGTTAGTAATAAATTTAATTTCGCTAATTTGCGTCTGTTTTGCCTGTGACAATGTTTGGTGAGTGATCTCTCCTGTTCCTTATCTCAACCTGCGAACTCTTTGTTATATTATCTCTCCCCTGTCCAGCTGCAAAGGGGAACGAGAGAGTGGCTTTGGTGGGTGCCTGGAATCCAGACAGAGTCAAGCCACTACAAGAAGTTAGAAGTTTTGACTTGGAAATCATAGGCAAGGCATCGTAAAAATGCCAGATGTCCCAAGGAAACTGCTGCCTATCCTGATGAGGATGCTGCCTTTTAGCCACCAGTGTTTTCCAGTTTAGGAGGAGTAAGGAAGACACTAGTGTGCTGACAATCAGCCTTAGATCTCCATCTCAATCTGCTCTCCATTTGCCACTTTTATTGTGTCAAACTCAGGAGTAAGGGGCAAATTACAGAAAGTAACAACTGGACAGCCTATCAGGGGGCAGTTCACTAAAATTTCACAGATATATTCTTCTGCTTCAAAAAACCAACATTCCCTTGCTCTCCCAAAACTATAATGTGCATCGAATACCCTGTAAGTTGTCCCAGAAGTTTCCTTAGTTCACTGAGTAGTGTAAAAAACTGTAACTGTACATATGGCAGTAGCAAACTGGAAAGAGACAGTAAAATTGTCTGTAACATTAAAGGAAGGGAAGAGACTGCTGTATTTCAAAGAAACAAACAAAAACTTTCCTTGAACAACTGTTCACTGAGAAAGGGTGATTGAAATAAGCATCCCATCCTTTGGGGCAGGCAGCTTGAGCAGCATGTGGGAGAGACTCTCAAAAGGTTTGCTGAACTGTCTTTCCTCACCCCTAATTGAGGCATAGGTGCACTTTACCAGGGCACCCTGCTGCCAAAGTTATGGATTGGCTAGGGCAAGCCAGTACTGTTTTGGCTGTCACTATCACAGGGGTGATAGTGACAATCAGGAATTCAGCATCCCAGGCTACTGAAGGGAGCAATTAGTCACTGCTGCCCTGGGCAAGTTATTATAAAAGATGATCAAATATGGGTGACTGAACATCTAAAAGATGTATTCCCAGTGGGTGTTTATAAAGGAATATTGAACTGATCAGTAGGTATTGTTCAAAATCAGACAGTTTTGATAACACTGAAAATACCAATGTCGACTTCCAGTGCTTACCAGCAGCCGAGGAAAAGTAGCAAGTAGCAAGTGGCAAGCAATTGGCTAAATAGGACTGTGGAACCAAGTAGGATTTTCGTGCTGCATCTTGCAGCTGCTGGTAAAATACTCATTCTTGCCTGTCCTTGAAATCTGCCTTGTATTACCAAACGGAGGAGCTGATGTTCTGCAGACGTGAGTATTTTGTGTGTGCTGGTTGGTTCTTTGCAGACAGCAGTGTGCCAAGATATTCTGTGGAAGCTCTGCCAGTATGCAAAAGGGAATATAGTATTTCATGGCCAAAGAAAGCACAAACAAGTATTCAGCTTGTGAGAAGGGGAAGAGATAAGTTCTGGAAACCTACTGTCATTACTCAGCTTTATCCAGAAATGGCTTGGCACCAAAATAGTTGCCAGTTCTGGGAAGAGACACTAGAATATAGAAATATACTTCTTGGGAAGTGCCTGTCTCACTGAGATAGGATGTGATGCTCTTTTCAGCTTTCTGTTTCACACTGGTTTCTGCTCATTGCATTTGGTAACCAATGTATAATCCTCATTGTGACCTATTTATCATATCACACAGTTTGTTTGCATAGATTCTTTATTTGTGCTTCAACAGTACTTGACCAAAATCTCTCTTATCAAATAAATATATGCAAGTAACCAAGACTCATTTAATTAAGAAAGAAAATGTGTTTCACAAACAAAGGAAACTTGATTGTAAGTCAAAGCACTGGTAAGTTATAATCAATGAACCAAGGCAATGTTACGTGATTTGTGTCACAAATAATAAGATAGGAATTTATGAGTATGTAATTCATGGCCAACTTCTGTCAAAAATTCCACAGCCTTATGTATTAATAATTTGCTTACAGATGGATGTGATTTTTTATGGGTTTGTTGCTTCATTTGTGAGTAATTCACTAGAAGAAGCAAGGGTACAATATAGTTCTTGGATTGTTCAAGTAGCTGCATTCCTATCCTATCGTATCCTATTGTATCCTATCGTATCGTATCAGATAATATCCTATCCTATCCTATCCTATCCTATCCTATCCCATCCCATCCCACCCCATCCCATCCCATCCCATCTCTATACTATTTTGAATCTGTTTATAGCTCACTTTCAAAGGGTTTCATTTCAGACAGACATTCTTTGTTAAGAAAAAAGTGGACAATTAGAAGAAAGTAACAATTTTATTGCTGGTTTTATTGCCTGGAAAATGCTAGGAGGGTCTATACTTAATAGTCCCCATGCAAAATAGAACAGGAAGTAAAAGAAAATGTTCACTGCGGTGGTAATATCCCCTCTCATCTTTCTATAACAGTACAAAAATTTGCTATGTGTCCTGGCACAAAACAAAAAACAAAATATTAATTGTTTTAAACCAGTTTTTCTCTAGCTTTTAATCTCCTAAGGTTTACAGTCATGCTTGTGTATTGTAAGATATAGGAAAAAATACGCCAAATATTCATACCAAATTACTTTTTTCAAAGACATCTAGCTACCAAATTATTTTTCACCTTATTTTATTTCTACATATTCAGTCATAGTCATAGATTGGACAAAGTGCTGATTAAGCTAGTTTCTTCTCTTTACAGAGGAATTAAATGCAAGTATTAAGTGAACCTAAACAAATCAACCAGTGCTTTTTATATACCCTTAACCACAGGCCTTCTAATAAACTTAACAGCTGACTTCAGGACTTTTCACTGGTGTCTTGGGCAGCTGTGGGTGTGTAACAGCAAAATGTCATAGAAGGCTATTGCCCCACTGCAATAGGTTTTGCATTAGTTTAGCACTGACTGCAGTTGTATGTATGGTCTCAGGAAGTGTAGCAATGAAAAAGTGAGTGGTCGTTGTGCAACTAACCTGAGAGGAATAGGAAGAGGCAGGCAATCAAATAGACCTGTATAAAACAACCCTAAGAAGACCCAAGAGCAGAGAGAACAGCAAGAGCAAACTTCCCAGCAAAGAACTTGTGTGGGAGTTTGGACTCCACACAAGTCCTTTATCTTTTTTAGCCTCTGTGAAGCTTTACCTTCGAGCCCGAACAGATGAGAAACGCCTGCAGGTGTTGTTTTAGGTTGTTTATTTCTTCTTATCTCTAGCTAGCTCTCAGCTCCGGCCGTGAGTCTGATGCCAGCCGTGTCCAAGTGGGAACTGCCCAGTCCTGGGCTGTCCCATCCCTTTTGTACCCTTTCCAGGATCCAACCATTCTTCACAACGTATTTATTATTTACCATTTTATACCAATTAGTTTGCACCTATTCTAGACACGTAATTTCTACCTCTTTTTCATTCTACCAATCATTTAGTGCCACCATCACCAGAGAAGATGGAGGAGGAGAAGAAGAAGAAGAAGAAGAAGAAGAAGAAGAAGAAGAAGAAGAAGAAGAAGAGGGCAACGCCCAAAATCCTCCATCTTAAGTCTTTTATCTTTATTCTAAAAATCCTAAAATCTACCTTTTTACCTTGCAACACACTAAATCACTACTTATTTTAAACTCTCGTGTTTTGCAATGTTTCTCGCAGTGTTGGCAATTTTTCCCATGGACTAAGATCAAAACCACCTTCATTCTTGGCTTCTAGCCAGGGTCTGGGACCCCCTCGCTGGGGCCCCGGTGCTCCCTGACCTGCCAAGGCTGCCAGAGGCATGCCTTGGACTCCAACAAACTCGGGTCACTGGTGACTCAGTACAAACCCTTTCTCTTCTGGTGTGAGGCTCACAGTGGCAATTTTAGTATCCAGAAGGTCATGAGGAGGGTAAGCATAGCATAAGAAGACAGGGTTAGGTTGCAGAAAGTCAGCATACAACTGAAAGAATAAAATTAATGGGGATTAACAATAATTGGATAATTTGGAATACATGTGTTAGTATCGTTTTAACTGGATTAATACATGTCTTTGTTGTATTAGGCTGCCAAGACACTAATTAGACTATTAATAAATTCATGGTTCTGCATATGATGAGTGTTCTGTTAAGCCAAAACAAATTGCTTGTGGCTAATGCAACAAGCATTTTATGATACGATGGTATATGAAGACAATATGGTCAAACCTTGCTAAGAGGATTTGCTGAAAATTTGAGAGGGAGGGAAAGCTGAGAATGAGCTGTGGGAAGTTTGTTTTGTTGTTGAGAAGGAGTCATCTGAAGAACCCATTTTAAATGTCCTTGGCCAAGGAGCATTCTTCTGCTTCTTCCCTAGAGTAGCTTCCCTAGAGTAGACATGAAAGCTCAAGGAGGTAAGGAATGAAACCCTATAGCTCTATAGAGGGGATAAAATATAAAAAGGGGGTAGGGAAGAGGAAATAAAACCCTGCTGGATCAGGATTTCTTAAGAAGTTTCTCATAGGTTCATTCTGTCTCACACCCACATTCACATAGGCACACCAGTGACCCAGTTCAGTCCTGATTTGGCAGGTGAAGGGGAGGCTCTGATTACGGAGAACAGGCTTCTTCCTTGAAGTGAGGTAAAGACCAAAAAGCTAAATGCTGATTGAAGACACTAAAATGTCTTGTACTAATGGTAATTTGGTATGTATGTGTGGAGCTACCAAAATAAATTACATGCAAACAAGATGAATCTGGTTTAGATGCATTAAAAATACTGCAATCCCAGTATGTCCCAAATGACCTTAGTACCACAGTGAAGGTAGTTATTCAACCAAAACTATGTAAAGTAGAAATAACTTTGATATACTATCAGGAAGAAAAGGCTGGCTCAAATAGAGAATATTTTAAATGAGTTTATGTTCTCAGACTTTTACCAGTTCAAGTGCAAGACCTGTGTCTAATATGCTACGGATACCCTGTATGAGGAATGTAAAATTATGTGAGTTTTCTAAATCCCAGGTAGGATTTATGTAGTAGGGGTAGGGATTAGATACAATTTTAAGTGGATATCACAGCAGAAGTTCTAAATTTGATCAATTTTAAGAAGCGTGTCTGTAATCCTGATACTTGTTTCCCCTTGCACACACCTTTCTGTGATTTCCTTTATGAACTGGCATATTCAATAAGAGACTTGTTCCATTCATTTACTTCAGATTTTCTTAACAATTTTCTTTTAATGTACTGAAAGACAATATAAAAAACTAGCCACTGATTCAGTTTCTACTCTTTCTGTCAAAGGTGAGCTGTTTGCTCAAAATTCTTATTAACGTCTGTGTCCAAAGAGGTTTGCAATGAGCTTCACTGAGATGCAGGTCCAGCTGTAAATGTCATACTTTGTGTAAAAATGCTGTTACTATTCTGATCAGGTCAACAGCCTTTTCTCCGATCTCCTTTTTCTTAATAAAAGCTAGATGCTCAGATCTAGCTTTTATTAAGCAGGGACAATCACTTATTTAAAATAATCTGCATATAACTATTATGTCATGTTTTATATATAATTTAATTGATCAGTCATAACTTTGAATTCTTCTACTTTTTCTTGTAATCGTCATTAACTTTTGTGGCTTCTTACCAATTGTTAGCCTCCTTCTATTTTTGATACCATTTGGAATTTATGGTTTTAGGTGGATCTGAAATTCAAGCCAGTTATATGTATATGTATATGTATAGGCTATACACTGTAAACAAATCAGAGAGCTGAAGAATTCTCCACTCACCAATGTTATATTGCAAAATAAATTTTAAATTTTTTATGCAAGAGGATCATTTGGGCAAAAGAAAATAATATAAATAGGGTTCATTTTTACTTAGAATTTGTCTGCTGAAGAATGAAAGAGGGTTGTATGGGTTGCTATTTGTATAGTAAGCAGAAAAAGTATTTCTGCAAAAGTGTTGACAGGATGTTTTTGTTTGTTTGTTTACTTGCCTCTAGCATTCTTCATTCTATTTATTTTTGTTTCTTCTTTGAAAGTGAACTATCCTATTTTAGGCTCTATAAATTAAGGAACTGATTTAGTTTTCTGTTGCAATATTTAAAAAGAATGCAGTGATACGTGTACTGCATTATTTCTGGGATGGAAATAGAAAGTGTTTTTCAAAAGCTCACATATATTTTTGTCTCTGAATATACCACTGTTAAGTACGACCAGAGAAAAGCAGCATCAAGAAAAAGGAATCTGAACTTAAAAAGGTCCTATTTTAATATTATTTTTAGTATAGAGTATTTTAATATTATATTTAAGTATAAAGCATAGAACTTGAAAAACCATCTGGGTTACTGAATAGTTCAGGAAGATCCAGAGACTCCAACCGCATTTCAAAGTGCCAAAGTGAACTTCAGATCTAAGCTCCCACAAAGAAGAAGAAAGGAGGCTACAATTCAGGCATTAATACAGAGTAATGAAACAGTATCAAATTTGAGTTGGAATTTTCGTCTGATGTGTAAGGGAGAGTTGAGGAAATAACAGTGCAATGCAAGGAGAGCTAAAGTAGAATAACAAAGAAATCTCACTTAGAAAAGTGTCATTGACTTCTTAAGTGTCAGTGGGCAAACAGCTTATTGTCTCTATTTTGTCTCTTTTCCCTCATATAATTAGGCTTAGTTTTTATTAGAGGAGTGTTTTGGGACAAACAAACTAGGAATATTGGGAAATAAAACTAACTTCAGGACATAATTAACAGAATTAGGTCAAGACACTCCATTTACTAGTACAGAAATTAATCTGGTCTGAGGCAGTGCCTGAGATTTTACATTTGTGGGACAATGGTAAAAATCAATAATAGATTATGTAGAGAGAAGAGGCATTAGCTTAGGCTTTTTAAAATTAAGGAGTAAAAGATAGTGTTAAATAGGACGGAATCACTGGGTAAAGTCATATGACTCATTCAAAACTGAAGGAGGAACATATTTATTTTGGGGGTTGATAATAGTTAATTAAGAAACTTTCACATCTCTCCTATGTGTGCTACCCCTTGGCTTGTGCTGTAGACCACATCCATGAACAAATCAACGTTAAAAATTACCTAGTAAGGCGACTGAGCTGTTAGGGCAGCAGATATAACAGAGAATCTCCAAAGCCAGTATTGCTTCCCTCATAAATCAAAACTCTAGACAAGTTATTTGAGTATGTCCCAGGAAATGAAAGACTTGAAATGCTGAAAATAAAAACCAAACAACCAACCAAAAATATTCCCTAATATTCCATCACTCCTTACATTTATCAGCTATGACTACCCAAGCAATAATATAATTAGTATGGTTCAAAAATATGATGCAGAAAGAGAGAACAGGTGTGAGGACCTTATGCCTACACAGTGCATGTTTCAAGGAGAGTAATTTTTGTCTGGCCTCCTGAGCTGAATACTTCAGCCTTTCCATTTATTTCCAGACAACACATCATCATTATCCTGGAAGAATACCCAGAGGCAGTTTAAGCACTGAGAGTACACTCCATGGTGCCAACCCAAGCATGATAAGTCAGGAGATGCACTTCAAAAGTGAATCCAGACTAAAACTCTAGTGTAGGTGTATTTTTTTCCTTCCAGCTCTCTCCTGAGAAACCGAAAAGATCCTAAAATTGGCTTATTGCTTGCCTCTGTGGTAGGAAGGAAGATCCACAAGAATAACCCTGTGTGGGGAGCTCATCAGTGAGAACGGTTCTTGCTTAATATCATCTCAGTGCAAAGACCTATGATTACTAAACCTATAAGCTTTTCTGAAACTTAATGGTGACCTAAAAGCCAAAACTCTGCCCTCCCCTTGATTAGGAAGAAAATTCCACAACAGAGGGGCCTGTTTTCTGTTGTCTCACCAGTATAGCATTTGACCATAGGCCATCTCCAGTTTTGCAGCGTTTCATAGGAAGCATGAGAGGAATTGATTCTGTTACTTAAGGCGTATAAATATTAGACAACTAAATAAAAATGCTCAAGGCAAAGTCAAGGTGTTGGGCTATGACTTTTAGCCACACAACAGAAAAAGATGTTGAACAATCTTGCTACTCTGCTCTGTATTTTCTGCAACCTATTTTTGTTATATATAAGTTTAAAAATATGATACCACACTGAATGAAACAGAGATCATCACTTCAAAGAAATGGTAAGTCACTTCCTAAAGAGCCATGTTGGTAAAACTACTTCCCCATGTATCGGTGCTGTAGCTATAGAGTACTGATTAGGCAACCTACCAGTCCAGGTTAATTCAGCAAGAATTTACATGAACCATAAACTTATTTGTAGTGAGTCCATCATCTGCACTTTTAAGAAAACTATTCGTGCAATATGGTAATTCATCAACCCTATTCCTGTCACTGGGATTTTCCTAATTTATTTGTGTAACTGCCAACATCAAAGATTACTATGAAATAAAAGATCATCCCATTTCATAGCAGAAAGAATTTAAACATCAAAGTTTGCTAGTGGTTCAGTGAATTTGTATGTTAATTTTTAGTTCCTGACAGAAATGCTTCACTAGATCAGAATTATAAAGCTTTTCCAGACAGAAACAGTTTGCCTTACAGAAATATGGAATAATTAGTGCTTTCGTAATTAACCTACTAGGTAAATATTTACCTGAAAGAGTTGATATCAAAATATGCCAAGTGATTTGTTGTGCTCAGAAAAAAATTTGTTTACTTTTAAACTAAGAAAAACTTGTTCTCAAAAGTGTATTATTTATAGCATAACAGGAGCCTCAGTATATCCATAAAGACACTAACACTGTGTTCTAGAAATATAGAAAGGTCAGATGCTTTTGTTAAAACAAAACAGAACAAAACTGAAACCCACTGCCCCAACTTTTCCTCTAATGTAAAAACACCTATCGTCAAGCATATTTCTCCATTGTATCGTAGAATGGAAGCTCAGCTATAGTTCCAACATATGGTAACCTGGTTCATGAGTTTTCTCCCTGCTTGTATTTCAGGGTCACTTAAATCTAAGAACTTAAAAGCAAACTACAACTAAAATTATCAAGTTTTGTTTCCCTACCCCCTTCTTTGTATTTGAAGCTGTTCTCGTTTGTTAAAGGATCCATCTTCTGCCTCACTGAGATCACTAAGAAGTAAAAACTAAAATCTGAAGTGAATTATCAGCTGCTACTCTTTTTATCAGAAAGTTTTGGGGGGGGAAACTGCTATTTTCCTTCAATATTAAAAACAAATAATGTTAGACCATTCTGCTAAAATTCATCAAGCTAGGGCACTATGAATAGATTTTGAAGTGGGTCAAATTGTCAAAATGACTGTCTAATTTGCAAGCCCAGTTTTGTGTGTACCATTGATAGCATGTCTGTTTTATTCTGAAATTTATGTTTTCAGTTGTGAAGGCTTGTGTCTTATTTGTGCTATTTCTCTTTTCATAGAATCATAGAATACCAGCTTGGAAGGGACCTCAAGGATCATCTAGTTCAACCTTCCTTGACAAAATTACAGTCCTCGGATCACCTTTTTGGCCCTTCTCTGGACCCTTTCCAACTGGTCAACATCTTTTTGCATAGTGTGAACCTAAACTGAACACCGTGTTCCAGGTGTGGCCTGACAAGGGCTGAGTGGGACAATGACTTCTGTGTCCTCTGTGGTGATGCCCAGCTGGCTCTCTGTGCCACAGCAGCACCTCTCACTTACACTGAGCTTGTCATCCCCAGGACCCCCAGGTCCCTTTCCACAGAGCTGCTCCACAGCCAGGTAGGTCACAGCCTGTCCTGCACTCCTGGGTTATGTTTTCCCAGGTGCAAGACTAGACTTTTGAGTAAGTGCTAATAGTAGTCATAAAAAACCTTCCAGGAGCTGTGTTTGGGAACAGGGTGTAGGTATAATGTTACAGGTAATGAATTTAATATTAACACTTCTTAAAAGTTCTCTTCCATTTATCTTGAAATAGGGTTTCATGGTTAAAAAAGTATGAACAAATGGCTGCTCTTTTGAAATTCCAGTGTTACTTTTGAAAAATAATTTTGGGCTTCTGTGTTCATTTGGTGACATTATCACAGTTCATTGGGAATTACAATTTAGATTTAAAACGTAACAACCAGTTGTCATTATTCCATTTTCCACATTCTGCCTCTGCTGATGTAGTGTATTAATTTGAATAAACTAAAAATAACGTGTCTTCAGAAATTTACAAATGGGCCACTAAACTATGTAGAATTAAAACAATCTGGATATTAAAAAAACACACCATGAGCTGCCATCATATTGGCTATCATAGTTGAGTAATCACCCCAAGCAAGATTGCTTCTGTGATTTAAACAGGTATTTTCTGTGGACATACTATCCCATCTAGCTCCCATGGCCTAGCCAGGGTAGTTGACAAAGAGAATTGCAGCCCCTCCAAGGACTTTGTCCTCTTCATCCTTAGTGAATACATGGCACCTTGACATATGCAGGTGGAATAATAACTATAATTTTAGTTATGGGCAAAACTGGCACTCAAAAAGAGAATGTATGTGCAATCTCTGAGCCTTGCAGTCTGTAGCTGTGGCAGAATACTTGTTAAAGAACAGTCATTTTTGTAGGGGAGATAGGAAGTAGAAAACACCAGGAGGGTTGTGTTTTCTTTTTTTTCCTTTTTACATGGGATATTGCCTCTGCTTCTGCTGCTGCTGATAGTACTTCATCTTTTTGGCAGCATAATAGCATTTTTCTCAGTGTTATTACAAGTAGAGATGCTTAATGATAAACACAGTATCCATTAGTGACAAGAATTTTAGGCATCTGTAACTGTAGACTGCAGTTTTTTTAAATCTGTCTCATTTGATGGATTTAGAATTGTTAAAATCTTGTGGTCACCTAGCTAAAAACCATTTCTTTTTTTCTCTTCTTTCAGTCTGCTCTCCATTATAAATATTTGTGTGTGTGAAAAGATTTGCAGGTAGTTTGCTTTTCCCCTTTGGTACACAGAGATTCAAGTAAGGAACATCTGTAATATCTGACCTTCTGTGCACAGATTCCCCAGTGCGCACAAAATCATCCAACCCCTTTGTATTTTGATCCCTCGAAGTGCAGGGATATGCCGTAAGTCAATCAAAATCAAAATATTTAAATAAATTCTGGGGATTTGAAAATTAAATAAAAGAAGTAAAATGCATGGATTTCTTTACATTTTCAAAATTTGTGGTGTGTTTCAGAAAGGTCTGCTAAAAATCGATTTTTCATTGCAGAAAGAAGTAACTGTAATGAAGTTTCAAAGCACATGTTTCATTTGCCCTTCGCTTTCCTAAACTTCAAACTTTAAGGAACAGTTTTTTAGATCTGATCTTGTCCCACAGGCTTGTTGTCTTTAAACCTAAATTAACCAATTTTTAGAACACTGTGATAAAGAAGAGTGAAACATGTTTCTCTCACACTAAAAGAAGAAAGCAAAACAAACACAGTTGCTACTTTTTTTTTTTTTTT
>VZRQ01000599.1:814586-850786 GCA_013397975.1 Machaerirhynchus nigripectus
TTTTTTTTTTTGACAGAACCACTCCCACTGCTGCTGGTATTGAGTGATGCAGCCTGGCATGGAAAGACCTCTTGCTGTGGAAAAGTGCGTCTGCACGTTCTAGTAAATATTTGCTTTGAATTGACCAAGTTGTGAGAGTTCACCAATCACACACTGGGTATGTACAATAGATTTACTTTGCACATTTTTGCTAAGTTTCTAATATATTAAGGCTATCTCCTATGCTGGATAATGAAATATGTTCTGCAGATGTGTTGATCTGAGGAAAAACTTCAGCAGGAGCCCTGCCTGCTGTTGGTAACATCCATTAAAGAAAACCCATCTACTGCTATGCAGCATGTGAGGTCATAGAATAGAAACATAATTTATATTGGAAAAGACCTTTCATATTGAATCCAACTGTAAACCTAACACTGCCAGGTCCACCATTAAACCACTTCCGTAAATGCCAGATCCACATGTCTTTGAAATACCTCCAGGGATGAAGACTCAACCACTTGCCTGGTCATCCAGTGCGTGAGAGTCCTTTCTGTGAAAGGCTCAACTTGAGGACTCCTTATCACTGGTTGCCTGGGAAAAGAGACTGAGCCCACATTGCTACAGCCTCCTTTTGAGCAGTTGGAGAGAGCAAACTCTCTGAGCTTCCTTTTCCCCAGGATAAACCACCCCATTTCCCTCACCTGCTCTTCATAGGACCTGTTCTCTCCAAGAATCAAAAGCTCAATTTTCTTTTCTTCCCAGGAAGCCTCAAAACTCGTAGAGCTGTCATTCTGCTCTCTTTCCCTCTGTTGGAGCTTGTCTCAAACCGAGACACCCTCTTATGTAATTTGGGAGTCCCATGCATGAGACCTGTTCTTGGGGTCCTTTTCTCCTTGGGAATAGTTTCCATCTTTTGGGCATGAGGGTCTGGATCCTCACTGGATATGAATGGCTTGGGTTTGAGGGATTCATAGAGATCATGTAGTTCCAAACCCATCTGCTGTGGGAGCATGCCACGCACCACGTCAGGTTTCCCATGGCTCACACCTAGGCCTTGAACACTCCCAGGGATAGGGTATACCCAACATGCTTCCAGGTGGGACAGCCTTCTACAAGTGTGCCCACATAAGCCAAGGCTGGGCACCTGTTTCAGATAATAGAATGAATCCAGGTATTTTTCCTCTGTTACATTAAAAAATTCACCTGAAGTCTCTGCCTAAGGATAGTCTTCCTTCAAAGCTACATGTATTCTGTGATAGCAAGTGTGATTCTGAGACAATATTTAAAACACATTGTTGTGATAACTAACACAAAGGGGCAAAAAACACCATACATACCACAACACTAAAGAATGTTTTTAATTAATAAGGGTTTCCTGTCAATGGTTTTATTCTGCAAGATTTCTGTTTCAGAACTTTTAATTCTTTGATGTACCTTGAGTGGAATTTATTTTTTTTATGTGCAACTGGTGATGTAAGACAGTTGAAGTATTTCAGCAAAAACAGATAAAAATTTCAAGTAGCTGTTTGGATTTGTAGCTTTTTCAAACTGCTTTAGACATGCTCTTACTATTTTTTCAAGGACAGGTAGTGTTTAGCAAATAAGGTCTCTAATGAGTGAGAACATTCATGAGAGATGGAAGACATTAATATGGAAGCTATTGACTACTTTTCTGCTGAATATCCACTGGAAATTTTTGCATGTCAATTTTGAAGAGTGTGCTGGTATTTAATAAATTTTACAAAAATGTGTCATCATTTTAATTTTTAAAGTCCTATTTGGACAAGGTGTACTGTAAGGGAATGAATACCTCTGTTACTAAAAGTTAGTAGAGTTTAGGAGATATTAGAGGAAATAGGAGAGTTTCATTTTATCTTTTGTAAATAGAGTTGCAAACTTTTATACAGCTCTAAGAACAGACATGTTCCACAAACAACTATAGTCTATGTGGATATTAAGGTTTTAATTTAATTATTTGTATTAAGGTAGTGTATAGGAGATCCCAATCCTATATATAGACATGTTTTGAAAAACATCTTATGGGAAAATGCTGCTCTTGAAACTTAAAGAAAAGGCAGACAGACTTGGGAGGAAAGCTCTTGGCAGAACTTTCAGTAAGCACTTAATTGACTTAGGATGAGAAGTCTTTCATTAGTAATAAAAGGCTTATGCATTTTTGGAAATTACACACATGGCAATTCCCCTAAGGTTAAACAGAGGAATAAAAAAGTTGTGAAGTGTATCCAAGCCTTTTAATAGACACTGAAATGATACTTTGACTGGAAAACTCAGATTATCTCATATTATCCACTAAATTTAAACAGGTGCTATCCTTATCTCCTTTTTTCTTGTTCACATGATCTATAAAAGTCGCAAAGAATCTTGTGCAGATTATTCCCAGATAATCAATCAACATAAATTCAGCTGGGTTTATGGAAGCTTTATACACCTGGAGTGGGAATAGAAAAAGCAGCCTTTATATTCCTGACCTGTAATCCAACCCTGAAGCAATCAAAGATGACTGCCCACCAGTAAATAACATGTTTGGAGCTTTTTGCAGGTCCTTTTTTACCTGCTGGAAAACAAACCAACAATCCAAGAGTTCTGCCTTTTCCTTATATTGCTACTTCTGTTGCAACACACATAACATACACATTCTATATGAATCAGGTATGGAACTGAAGTGATTGCAGGCACTAACCTTTTCAGGCATCTATGCTGATACACTGGGGGCTGGATCAGCAGAAACTATCTACAAAAGTAGCTCTAACATGTTTACGGCAAGGGTGAAATTATAAATCTTAGAGGCATCAGCTCCTCCCTATGTAAAATACCTCAGAAAGCTAATGAAATAATTTATTAGCAGATTAAGTAGCATGTGTACCTTTTAAAGCTCTGAAGCCTATTGTAACCGAATATTTAAATAGATAAGGAGAATATAATGATCTGAAATTAATATAAAAATTTATATAAGGAAGTGTTTTAAGTACAGTATTAGTTGTTTTTTTTTAAAGATAACAAGCTCAACTATTTCAGTGTTTTGTATGAAGAAACATTTTCTTGTTGAGAAAATCATCTTAAAAAAACAGAAATAGAGAAACAGAAACAATAACTGAATCACCAAAATAGCCTAAAAAGAGTAATGATAAACCACCATCACTTTAAATTCGTTTTAACCTCAGTGTCTCAGCAACAGGCTGCCTCTGCTCATGCTGGGATAGGTGCCATCAAGAGATTATTACTCACACTCAGAAATGGGAAGGCTAAAGTAATCTTCAGAATACTACAAGGTTTAAGGTAAGGAAAAAAACACCCAAACAAACCAAAAAGAGGCAAGTGAGATTAGTGCTGTGAAAAACCTGCATTTTTTAGTTTTATAATGTTGATGCATGAGGAAGCATGAACTGCCCAGAGAATATGCCAAGAAGAGGAAAACAGAATGAATTAGGAAAGAAAGATGAGATTTAGTTATTGTAACTCTGTGACCAGACTGTATTTGTATTTCCATGAAAGCAAACGGCAAACAGGTGACCTTTGGGGAGAACAAGTAATGAAATCACAGACAACAGACTGAGAAGCATAAAGACTTTAAGAATTCTGAGACAATAAATTAATTCATTTTCTGATACTTGGGACATGATTAAAAAGTTATAAATAGTTTTGAGATGTTCTGTTTAAATATTTGGAACTGATTTATTTATCTTAAATACGTTGAAAAAACTGCAGCTATCTGACAGTACTTTCACATTTTTTGTATGCTTATTTTCAAAGTTGAATGCTTTCTATAACTATTCCTAGGACTGTAACAGACCCATCCATCATTGAATTTAGCTCCTCTCTGCCATAGCTGATACAGTAAATAGAACGACATAGACAGTTAAAACAGTAAGACTAAATTTGACAGCAAGCTTGATAGGATTGAAAGAAAAACACAAGCACTATCTCACAGTTCCTCCCTTCAAAATGTTTCACTGTTTTCTACCTTCTCTGTCCACCAGCTTGCTCTAATATCTTACAGTTTTTTATCCTGGAAAAAAAATTAGCATTAAGTTAATGTATCAGATTTAAACCAGTGACTAGTAAAATGCAAGTGCTGCTTAGTTCAAAAGTGTATTATTAGACCAAAAAGAGAAGAAACAGAGTGAAGGTTATAGTTCATGATTTACAGGTTGTCAAGCTATACAATTTCAAGGCACCTTTTAATGTTACGTTCCACTGGAACTACTAAGAGATGCAAATTTTCACATCAGTGTAAAAATTTGGAAGGTTCAAAGCATATTCAGTGTTCAAAGGTGAGTGAATATAAGCTGATTTGTTTCACTTGATGTTTTTTGACTATATTCATGGTTGTATGGTATCTCTTATTAGTCAAAAGAATTTTAAAATCCAAAGATGTAGTCATTTCTTTAAAATGGAACCAAAATGTTATTCTCTAAATTGGTTCATTCACTGAGGATTATGTAAACCAAAAAGTTTGGAGTGCTCAGGATTTTTAATTTTAGAGCATTAACTGTTTCACCATAGGATTTGCCTTTAGCAAAACTCTTCCTCTGTTCTTTATCAGTGTGCAGGGATATGCCAAATCTTCAAAGATAAGTAACTCCCTAAGAAGTCATTTTTGGATATCATTCTTATACGTGTGATGTACACATATCTTTGCTGTGGAAAAAGTAATGTCTCTGAAAGGTTTTTATGTACTATTTTGACATTATGTATTGTTTTGGCAGGGTTTCATCCTGCTTCAACCTTCTAAAAGCTTGGTATTTATTCCAGGCCTATCGAAGCCATTTTGGTAGTCAAAGGAGAAAAGACACGAAAGTGCCAAAGGTATGAAACTCCTTAGAAGTTGATACATTTGGTGTTTGGTTGGTACATCTGGTGTTTGCAGAGACTCTAGAGAGTAGCCTTGAGATAGCTAAAGGTAGGCTGGACGGACCATTTTAAACTTCCTTCTCTGGCAACTGACTGAGCTAGGGGAAAACGCAGATCACAACCAGAATTTCTTAGAATCTCCTGTAATCGTTAAGTTATTATTAAAAAAATCAAGCTGCTCTTGTTAGTGGCAGGCAGCTGCTCACACACTTCTTTCTCACGGACTTCACCAGCACACTTTGCACGCTCACTCGGTTTCCTGCTGGTGCCTGGCAGGGAGGACAGCCCCAGCTGTTTACTTAGAAGCTCAGAGTTAAGTTACTCTGTCGAAGGTAGCAGAAAATAACCTTAGTGATTCAAAATCACCTTTCAATAATAAAGATACCACTCACGAAAGAAAGATGGAAGCCTACACTTTTCTTTTGATACCTGCAGAGTATATGTGTACTACCATGTATTATCAACACAAATGCCTGATCACCGCTAGATGCATGACAGCATCTTTCCTAGTCAATATTAGATAAAGAGCATGCAAGATTAATGATCCAGCAGATGTAGTCTATAGCAGCTAACCCAAACTTGTATTTTCCTTCAAAATCTGTGGAGCACTTAAAATGCTTTTACCTAAGAGTACTTTGGGAGGATTATAGGGTGAGTGTAGGGTCCTGAGCACCTAGATTTTCCTTATGAATCTGATTCCCACTTGCTGATACAGGTACACCGTTTTCTCATGGTACAACCATTCTCTTTTGCAAAATCTTTAAGTTCTTAACAATTACTTGTGATTTCTTTCCTGCCTTATGTCAAAGCTGGAATCCATGCCTAGTCTAGATATCAACAGCACAGACTGGCTTTCTTGTTTCAAGTTTCTGAAGCAAACTAATGTAATAATGGGAATAATAATCCAGAAGTAGGGTATAACTATTTCTTCAGTATAAATAAACCTATGCAAAACTTGCAGCATAAATTGGACAATTCTTCTTGGGCAATACATTTTCACAGAGAGCTTAAGATTCTGATTTCTTCTTTGTCATGGTATTGTCTTGATATATATTTTAGGCTTTATGTTTCTTTCATTTGATTTCTTTTTATTCAGTGTATTTTTGTTTTTTAAATATGTGTCTTTTGTTTCTGTCTTCTTAAGTGCTTGTGATGCCTGACTTAGAATACATTTAACTAAGGTTGTACAACTTCCCTAAGCTACATCTGAGTGATTCATATGGACTTTAGCAGCTGAGGCAGAGATGGGAAGAAATTAATTTCTAAGGTGGAGTTCATAGTTTCATGGAACAGTCATTTAGAAGGAGTCAAATGAATTATATTTTTTAGGAGTAGGTATTTCTCCAGCACTGACTGCCTGGGTAACTTGGGGGAACCATTTCAGTGATCTAGCAAGTATAAGCCTAAAATTAGTTGAGGTAGATCCAACCCTGCAAGTTTCCCAAACAAATTCTGTGAAGAAGTGCTGTTGAAGCTGATGCATCTAAAATCACTCCTGGTGATCAGAATCTTCCTTGATTGCTGCTGCCTGTGGCTGTTCTGAGCTGTGCTGCTTTCTCTCTGCAAAAAACTTAGCTTTGCTTCTTTGGCATTCTAGTTTGAACATTAACAGCATTTCCAGTTAGAGGCAGGACACCTAAATGGTGTTTTATTCCACATCTACTGTGGTACTTGTCTCTTGCCAAAAAGGCTAAGATGTTAGTGTTTTATGCACTTACTGGAGTAAATGGCTGTGTGGGAGCCTGATTTTGTGTTCTGCAGTACAATCCTCCCTTTTACCTTGCCAGAACATGCAATCTGGGCTGAGTGAACTGCTCTGGCTTCTAATTCACTACAGATCAGTGCCTTACATCAACCTATTTTAATGCCACTCTCACTCCTGGGCTATTGATGCCCATTAAAATCTGATACCATGCAGAGCATAAAGATTCATCACAGCTCGATGTTTAACTCAATAACAAAAAAACTGACTGAAATATTTTATATTCTTAATTTTTCTTGCTTTAAGAAATTAAAGAAGGATGTTTCAAAAGCTTTATTATTCTTAGGAATGCAATGTTCTGCAAACTTCTGTGGCATTATCTGATAACTTGTTCTTCCTGACTTAATTGAAGGTAGTTAAATGTCTCCAAGATAGCAATTTATTTTTGAAAATATATTTATGCCATTGCTTTCTGTGACTCCTCTCACCTTCATGAAGAAATTAATGGTTGGGGTTTTTTCAGGCCTTATTTCACCTGAACTGCCAGTCCTGTATTTGAATTCTAAATTACTTCCACATTTTAATTGCTTTTTCTTCCATGCCAGCATTTCAAGATTCTGTCTTCTGGTTCTGCCCTGTCTGTGATTTTTTTCTCTACCATCACAGTTAGTGAGTTTTTTTAAAGTGCTTGTGAATGAAAAAGGACTGTAATGTGCGAACAGTTAAGCTACCAACATGGATAGCAAACTTTTAAAATGGAGAGATAAGATCAGCGGACCAAGCCTTTGCATATTACATCTTGTGTAAACCAGGAAGCTAATTTTAAGCAGCCATTCAAGTACTTTGGCTGCATACTGCCTCCTCAGGTCCTTGATGCTGCTGAAGCTTACTTTTCAAAAATCCATTATCCTTATTTTCTACGCACTATTAAACAAAATTACCAATTTTTATATATCTATGCATTATAAATACTTGATGGATTATTTCTTCAGCACAATGAAATGGAAATACTTTAATTTGGGGAAAATACAGTAGCTCTATGCTTTAAGCAGCTCCAAAAATATTAAGCCAGTTTATTTTACTCCAGAGGTACTATGTTCTGAGCTCACTAATGACCTTCTTTTCCTTTAGTAGAAAATTAAAGTTGTAAGTATTTGTAAGCCTGTTGCTGCTTTTGTTATTGCTTTATGTTTGTATGAGAATAATTCACTGGCTAAAGTACAATTAAAATCTTATCTTTTAAAACATGAGCATGATATGTGGGATATGTACATACAATGCTATAAAATTCACTGCAGAATTACTGGACCTCTATTTTTTTTACTTTAGAGTTGTGTTTCTCTGGTTCATAATCAATAAATATAGATTTTGAAATAAATCAGTAGAATGCTTTCAAGCCATATTTCACATTTTCTTATGTATAATTACTGGCAGTCTGTATTACAATCCTCATGAGCCCATAGAATCGCAGTAGTTCAGATGATGTCTCAAATCTGCTATGCTTCTGACAATGCTCTTGAAAGACCCTCTGGCTATATCGATACAAGCAAATTAAATGTGCCAAGTACCATTCTCTGGCACCGAAGCTGTTAGCAAGAAACAATTAAAAGTTTAGCCTTGAAATTTTTAGGGGAGATGGCAGAGGCACACTTCTTTCAAACAATCATGAATTCTTTTGAAGATCTGTTACATGACCTGGACCAAAAATATGCCAGGGTCTGGTAGATGCTTCTCTACTGACTCATATAGAAGCACAGAGACCTGGAATATTTTTCTGTTGTGGTATAGATTACAGCTCTGAAGTTCAGCTGCAAAAATGTTGGGCCCTTTCCTGGATTTCTCAAAGCCAGGAAATAATTCTGCTCTAAATGTGTATGTTTTTTTCCTGACTTTGAGGAAGGGTTCGTATAAGTCTATTTCTCTTTAACCTGCTGCTCAGGAGGAGTGCCACGTGGCTGTGCAACATGGATTTTGCCGGAGCTGAATCTGGTATATTCAGAGATTTTTACATATCTTTCCAGAACTCCTCTGATCCCTCCTTTAACAGCTATAGGCTTCTGAGGACGCTACAGGTGGCAGGATAAAATCTGCTTCCAGAAATTTCTGCTATGTGCAACTTTTGTACACACATGCAATACTGGTTTATCAGGAGAAAGTGTGAGCTCGGATGTTTCACCTCATGTAGTCATGCTAAGAAAGGCAGAAGCAGGCATTAAAACTCTAAAATAGGGATTTCAGTTGAAAAATTGATATAATTCTAATCACACTGAGGTAAATATCACTGAAACTTTGACTCCAGACACCTTAAGCTGGTGGGAATTCCCACTAGGCAGTGCCATCTACTTCTGTCAGTGTGAACACCTTGTCTTGCAGTGTCATGGCGCTGGGCTCAGTGCTGACATGGGCCATCCATGCATAGCAAGGGAGAAAAGCAAAAGTCAGAAGGGTTTTAACATGGGTTAGGAAGTTCCTGTGGGATTGGACCCCACTGCTGCTTAGGGGAGAACTGCCCTTGCTTTTGAGTGAATGTCTGAAAAATAGTCCTGGATGTTCCAGTGAAATGTAAAGAATTCACTGTTACATAGGCAGCTAACTGCTAGTTATGAAACACAAAAAAATGGTGCTCTTAGGCTACCTGTTTTATTCCTTATGCCACCTCACTGCTAGTGATAATGTGTTCTGCAAGTAGGGAAAGTGCTGAGGAAATCCTGTGGGAGTCACTCATATAACTGACATTACAACTTCACCATTTCAAGCACAGTCACTGATATGTCTGTCTAACAGCTGAAATCAGCCTACTTCCTAAAATGCCAGTGCAGTACTAGTGGCATAAAAATATTTGCATTTTTAGATTCGTCCATTGCAGCTAATGTTAAGCACCAGTTTCTCCTGGAAGACCAACTGTAGAACAAGTATCTAGTCTGAAACTACCCTAACTCCAAGTAGCCCTAGAAGAATTATTCTGGATAGGTGCTCTGGGGACTCCTCTCTAACAAGTCCAGTTCCTGCGACAGGTTAAAAGCTCTTCTGTGGTAATGTCAGTCCAATCCTTTAAACACCAAATTTGAAATATATATATATTGAATATATTATACACACACATATATATACATACATATTTAAAATATATTTGAGATATAATCTTGAAATACATTATGTATTTCAAATTCAGTGAATAAACTGAATATATTCTAAATATATATACCAATGTATATTTACATTTTTATATTTATTGTATTTATTTATTCAGCTTTTTGTTTAATAGGTGTGTATTTCTTAAACAGATAAAGCAGCTGGTCTCTTGAGAAGAGAAACACTATGCTATTTATAGAAAAATATTAAACAGCAACTCCTTTTATTTAATGCCCTTGGCTAATTTTTGCAAGCATCTCTGTTTTCAGTAATGGGATTTTCTTTAAAAGAGCAGTGTCAAAGCAGAAAATTTTCAAACCATAGAATTCACAGCTGAGCAGACAAACCTGCAGCAGCAACTCAGAAGTATGGGTGTAAGGAGAATCCTATCTGCTGCTAGTTCTCTAAAAATAAAGTTAACAAGAAAGAACTATGAACCCTTATTTTAAGCAATAGAAATACACAAAAGCAGCAAATATGTAAAAAGAAATAGGAAAACTGCTCGTTAAAAAGAATGCTTTATTCCTGATGAGGGATTTGTAAGCTTTCTGCCTCTAAATCTGAGACCAGGTGTTTCTTCTGTTATTCCTGCTTCCTCACGTCTCCCACACTAGTCTGTGTGCTTTGCCCCTTCCTTTCCTTGCCTGCAGACCACTGTCATTGCCATCCCACTCTGCCTATCTTACACTTCTGCTCACATCACTGTTGCATGACAAGCTGCCACATTAAATTCAGATTGGTAGCATGAATTTTTTATTAAATGCTTTTATGGATTAGCAATAGGTTTCCTTTGAAGTTTTTTAGATATCTTATTTTTCTTAATTGTTGCAATATAATAAGAAAAATACAGCAACTGAAGGGGATTAAATGAAATTTTAGATCACACCGTAAGACTGACATTCTCATGTTCCATAAAATAAAGTTTGATAGGTGGTTTGATCATCTGTTTAGACACAAGCCTTGTTTTCTTCTATACATCTAAAATACTTAAATGCCATATTGTATACCTGCCTATATTGCTTATTTTTGGTGACAGTTTTTAGAGGTAAATAGATAACTTTGTGTCTCATTACTTCTTGAAGTCCTCTTTTTCATCTTGGTGAGAAACACAGGCAAAATGACTACAGCACCTCAGTTGAAGCAAGGATTAATCAGATGTGTCACTGTTTTGTGAAGGGGTAGGAATGAGAAAAAGTGAAGTCTGAATAAGAAATCCTAAACAACAAATCAGGTTGCATAACAACCTTGTACTAAGAAAAGCATTCATCTAAATTTATTCTTTGAGCAGAAGAACATTTCATGTTTCAAAAATATGTGGGGGACAGGTCAAACTTTTTACAATTTTGTCTGAAGAATGATTATTTCATTGTGTAGCACTGGAGTTGAAGGAGGAAATTCAGGGAATAAAGGTGGTACTATCAATGCCAAGCTGGAAGAGAAAGGAGTTTGGCTGGGAAAGGGTAGCTGCAGATTACTGAGGCAGCCAGTGCCCTTTTTCCTCTGAAATCTCCTTCCTTCAGGGATGACATAAAGGGGTGAGCATGTGTCCTGACTGTGCTGACCAAATCCCACACAAGGTTGTACCTCAGATGGTCAGAGCACATAAGAAAGCAGTCGTGTCTCTGTTTTCTTCTCCAGTGAGAGGAGAGCAGCTGAGAAGTGAGAAGACACATTGCTGCCAGCTGAGCCTCACTGTGGGTCTGTCATAAATTGGTTCATTAGCTGGGATCTATTGGTCTTGAATGATTAGTAGTATAACAACTGCACTGCAACCTCTCAAAAGGTGTTAGAATAACCCTTCTGAGCAAAATTGTTGTTCGTACTTTGAGATCTAAGTTCTTCTTCACATAAAGCTAGATGGACCCAGGCTAAAATAAGATAATTTTCTGCTGTTGTTTTCATGACTCCACTTTACTATAGGAAGTACCTAAAATGCAGTGTTGTAGTGATTCAAGTATCTGGGAAGCTCTCTTTTGGAGCAGCAGGAGACCATGAAGAATCAAATAAAATAATCAAAGATATAGTATAACTGAGGAAAATTGGCTATTGAAGGTCATATACTTAGCACTGAAGGAGATTATCACTGAAAGAGGATTTTGTTCACAGTATTGTCTTGTCTTTTATACATTTAGTGCCTGCTGGCCTTGCTAGTGTACCTATGCAAATGTGTATGTCCATGTCAAGAATGTACAAAACTAGTTGAGCATTTATTCGCCAATACGGCTGCCAGAATAAACAGATAATAATTCTACCAAAAGCAGTAATTTCAGCAAGACATTTAACTGTCTGGAAATCTTATCTATTTGGGTTTCAATATAAGAGTAAATAAGTTACATTTATAAAGTATAACTTCTCATAAATTGATGCAATAATCTTGGTTCAGGAAGGAAAAAAACTTCAGAAATCACATCCCTGCAGAACCAAAATCTCAGAGCCAAATCTGCCTGGGACCGCATTGAAAGCAGGACTAATTATTTTTTCTTTCCTTTTCCTGTATGTTGTTCAGCTTTTCATAAAATACAATTAAACATTTCTGAGTCTTTGATGAGAGCAAACATATAGCTGAAATTTAGGGTACTCCTATATTTGTCTCAGTGGTGTGCTAATTCTGAAAACAAATGGTGACAGACTCACTGCCGGTATTGCTTATGTATATTAGTTTGATTTAGTCAAAAATGCATAATTAATAATGTTGAGAATAATTTAAAAGCATAATTCAAGTAAATGAAATGGAACATACAAATCTGTTTTAAATGGCTATCATTTAATGTTGAAATTTTTTGTCTAAGCATGATGGGATCACAATCTCTGTTTTATTTGGGTAGAATAGTTTCAGAATGTTTGAAATTTCTTAGGTCATCATATCCAGGTAGTCGTCGTGAACAGTCGAAGGGAAGAAAAAATGCTAGACGTGTCACTGAGGAGTTGCTACAGATTATTACAGGAAGCAAGGGCAGAGGACATTAAAAGGACTGCCACAGCATAATAATAATGAAAAGAAACAAATCAACAATGGAATAAAGAAAAGAAACCATACTACTGCCATAACTGAAGGACAGTTAGACATCAGTGATCTGATGTGTTATAATGCCACAACAATGGCCAATATTTTTTCTAAGTTCAAAGTTAACCAGGAGGTACAACTCTAAAGGAAATCAAACATCACTAGTTCCACTGTTCGTGGAAATATATATTTTTATTATAAGGAAGATTGAGAGCAATAACTGGTTTTATGGGATCCAGGTGCTACAAATTTAGGGTATGGATCACTGAAGTAAAATTCCCATGGTTCAGGCTTTCTTCTCTAGCTGTATTCTCTCGCTACAGCCTTTGACCTGTACATGTAGGTCAAATGTCCATAAAAAATACTTGATATCCTACCTCAGATCTGGTCAGCATCAGATATTTAGGAAAAGAGTATAAGACCTATGTGACATCTAGAACTCAGTAAAACTTCCTGTCTTTGAATAAGTTGTTTTTAGTGAATTTGCAATCCAAAGGTTTCTCTGGCCCATCAGCCTTCAGAGATGTGACTGAATCCCATCTTCTATGAGTGTCCCATCTCCTCAAACAGCATATATACTTTTGGGTGAGATCCTGGGAATGAGTTCTGCAGTTTAGTCATGCACTATTTGAAAAAAGAAACAAGTAAGGAAACCTAATGCAAATCATACCAAAAGCAGCCTTAATTATTTAATTAAAAAAGAAAAAAATATAAATATTTGAAGCACTGAATACATTTACACAAGAGCCTGGAAAATGCTTCAATGACTTTAGTTTGCACAGCAGTTGGCAGTGCAACCTCCACCAGATATCCTCAGATTAATAAAATTTTATTCACCATGAAACTGGCATTCATGCACACCCTAAAAATATATGTATAAATTAAGTTGCTAACGATTTGATGATAAACTTGTATTAGCTACTGATGATATTTGCAAGAGAGTAAGAGAATGAATGTAAATTGTATTATAGTAAAGGGGAATGCAAAATATGGCTACTATTCCTTTTCATGCAACCAAGCTAAATTTCTCTACAGTTCAATTATAACTTGTCTGGACATGGCATTAAATCTTCTGCATTCTGCAACATACCCCCAAAATGAGTGACATTTCCACACCATTAGATTTCATTTAAAGTAGGATTTCAGAAGCAGAGAATCTGCACTAGATCTATGCAAATATTATTCGTCGTTATAGAGTAAAAGAGTATTTATAGTGAGGTCTTTAATATATATTGTTTAAAATAATAGAAGTAATTTCTACTGTACTTTTAAACTACTGACAACTTTACCATATTAAGTACCAAGGCAAGGCCCTTACAAAGATATGACACGTTTTATGACTTGTGATAACATTCATGTGTTTTCCAGAGCAGTCATTTAAATTGAAATTGATTTTTCAGACTGTGTAGCTTTTAAGAAAGCTGACTGAATCACAGACCAAACTTACTCATGGTGAAAAAAAAGAGACAGGGAGTAGTTCACAAAATCATTGGATAATTTAGTTTGTAAGGGACCTCTGGCTATTGTCTAGTAAAACCTCCTGCTTGAAGAGGGGTCAGTTAGAGCAGGTTGGGCAGGGCCTCATCCTGCTAAGCTTTGGTTGTCCCCAAAGCTGGAGATCCCACAAGACTTCTGAACCATCTGTGACAGTGCTTAACCACATTGGGGGTGGAAAGTGGAAATAGGTCTAGTCAAAATTTCCCTTGTTGCAGCTTGTGTCCATTGCCCCCTGTCACATTGCTACAAACTTCAAAGAAATATCTGCCTTTTTTGCTCTGTATTCTCCCATCAGCTAGAGGAAGACCAAAGTAAGATACCACTGATTGCACAGATATTTATTTATAGTTACATTGCAAGAACTGCACCTGCTTTAAAGTTTTTAATTTTATATTTGTAATTTAGCTTCTTGGCCTTTGTCAGCCTGAGATACTATGACATTTATAGTTCAGAAATCACTCTGTCTATAAATGAAGAAAGCAAAATAGTCTTTCAGATTCCTTCTCAATAACTAAGGACTCTGTGGTAAAAAAACCCCAGAACAGTACTTTTTCTGGTTAGCCCACTTGCATCCAGCAAGACAAAAAGTAAAAAGATGGCTGCTCTGGAAGGCTACATTCAGGAAAAAAAAAAGGTAGACTGGAAGATAAGGAAGAAATATGGGAGACCTACATACCACCTAACGATTAAAAAAAGCCATGTCCCCTCACCAAACAGCCATTAGTCAGTTAGCCACAGCAGGCATTTCTCCTATTGATACCCCTTAGGTGGAAACTTTTAATAATGCTTTTTGAAGATATATATATCTAAGGACCTTGTATATATATGATAACCTTGTATATTTAGAATATTCTTGCTCAGTTATGGTGTACTCGTAATAACTGTTAGAAAAACATTCCTCTATGTGAAAAAAACATCCTTATAGCATGATTAAACAAACATTATATTCATTATAAAACAAGTTTTATACATCCATGGATTAGCAGGAATTCTTATTAATAATAAGAAAACAAACAAACATAAATAGGCAAAAAAAACTATGTGCATTGTTCTATGAAAATAATATGATATTTGAAACCATGTTAGAAGCACACAGGCAGACTGTACCATAAATCTTGTCCTTTGTCACATATACTCAGTAGTAATTTAGCACAGAAGACATCCTTTGCTCAGAAGAGAAGGGCTACAGCTTTGCAGCCTGTGCATCTCCGTCAGCTTGAGCCTATTGCCAGTGTCTGAACATTCAATGATTTAGCAGTTAATGATACAGCCCAGGGAATCAAGGTTGTCAGGGTGTATAAATGCAATAACTCACATTTAATGTCCACCAAGGATGGACTAAAATCTCAACTCGGCAATGCACTAAAGAAATTTAAAAATTATATTAAATTTCCATTACCACCATCTTACTGGTAACAGGTATACTTTGGGTGGATGCATGATTCATGAAAATGAGTAATTAATTATAAAGGACTGTCTCAAGATGCACTTAGCAGATGTCATCACAATTATTTAAGTGCTACTTCGAAATGAGTAACATCAGCAGTCTAATTATCCCATGGAAAAAACTTTCTATGTGAAACTAAGAAGTACCAGATATAGAAGCTGCAGAGCCTGGATGCTGGGTTGTAAGTATATTCTTCCACTAGCCTTTAGACAGATACTTGCATAATGCACCTGCATGATGCACATACTGCTAAGAAACCTGCATCTTGGAAATGTTTTTCTGGAGCAGAGAGAAGAGGGAAAGGTACCCAAAATCCACTCATTCTGAGTACTTGAAAAATATTGTGGCACTTCAATATAGTGTTTGTACTGCCTTAATACAAGAACTTGATGAAACAAACAAATATTGCCTAATAATTTTAGTGCATATGTGATTTGCAGTGATTAGACATCATGTCACTGTTCTGTACTGGGGTGGAGATGAGGGAGGAAGGGAGAGAGAGTGAGAGAGAGGGAGAGAGAGAGAGAGCGTGCTGGCTGCTCGGCTGTTCCTAATGATTCTCAGTAACAAACGCCCAATAACAAAAGCTAGTAAGTTAGCTGCTTAGAGATAGAGTAAGAAGAGGAATACAAAAAGCAAGTCAGTCTTTTGCAAAGCAAATCGATCTTTAGATGCTGGGCATCTGTGTTTGTGCAGCATCAGACGGACCCCAGGTGGATTTTCCCATGTCACACTGCAGACCCTGTCCATAGGGGGAGGTTCCTCCCTTTTGGTCATTTGAGCTATTATATAATTTTCTTTGAAAGAAAACAAATATCCATAAAAGATGTTTACAGGAAAACTTCCTGCTGCACTTTTAGATAAAGGCAAGACTATGGAGGTGGCATAATTGCTGGTAGCAAGTGGGAGCTGCCCTCAGGGTCATCTGTTATAAGGAGACAGCTGAGGTTGTCATGCAGCCATGGGATTTGTGCAGCTCAACACAACATGAAGGTGTTAGAGATTTCCTCTGTGTGGATCACTAAATCAGACTTATACAATGGTTTTCTGGTCAGGATTACTGCAATCACCTAATGGACTTTTATTTTGTGCAATACCATGAGAGGACAACCCTGGAACTGTGGTTTGACATTGACTGTGATACAGTGGTGATTATTCCCTGCTTAATCACCAAAATATCAGGTTAGACTTTTTGGATTGTGGAGCATATGGATGGAGGCTAAACAACTGTTCCCATTATGATGTTAAGTGCTTTTTCTCCTTATGTATGTCATGTCATTGACACACTGTCATGTGCTGTGGAAGTGTATGCATGGAAGTAAACCTTTTGTTGGGGCTGAACACCTTGTATAATGAGCCTACGTTTTTTTACCAAATAACTACTTAATAAGATCCAGACCTTTCCAGTGTATTGACTATTCAAGTAAACATCAAGTCTATTAATGAATGCCCAAGAAATAGTGAGAAAATGCACCTTGTTGAATAGTTTACCATTAACATTGTGAGGAAAATAGATTAACAGTGAATGCTAAATATTCATATATGTAAAAGAAATTCAACTAAAAATTGTAGGTCAAAAATGCAGCTTGTACAATACATTCATGAAGAACAATTGGTGGAGCAATATAGAACAATTCAAGTGCACTTATTATGAGGTAACTAAAGATATATGCTGGTGAGATATTGATTCTTAGTACATCTAAAGAACTTGCAATGTGTGGAAGATATTCAGAGAACTGTTTCTGACTCCAGGTTGCTTAAGAAGAAAATTGTAGGACATGATGACATTGTTTCGATAGTAGATGTGCCTGTACTAGATTTAATGGTATTCAAAGCCAGCATGGAGATGTGCTAGTAATGAACCTTCCTGTGACCTGTTTCTCAGGATGGGTTAGTTATGCTCAGCCACTGGCAAGAAGCTTCTCATTTTGTTCTGAATTGTGACTTCAAACCATGGCAGCTTGCTTCCACTGGAAGGCAATTTTAGTAAAATACCAGTCATATTCCCACAGCTCATCATGCTTACCCAAGTATTGTGAATATCCGTATCTCCTAACAGTCCACTCTGTCTATGAGGTTAACTATTCACTGACCCTTGAGCAATGATAGGCTAAACAAAGACAGTTTTGTCTGCAGCAATTCACCACTTCAAGGCTGTGTAAGGAAAACTAGAGACTACAAAAGGAAAAGTCTAAGGACAGCACAGCCATGAAAGTGCAACAACAGGATAACATGAGAGGCCCTAAAGGTAAAAGTGTAAGTTGTAACTGATCAATTACTGATAATTTCAAAAAAACCCAAATCTTTGGGGATGGATAGGATTGATTTTTAGAGTATTACTTGAACATGTATAGAATTGTGTAGCAACCAGTTACTGCCCTTGACTGGCAGCATAGGTGGAGCCATCTTTACATGGAAAATAAGAAAGCCCTTAGTTGTGCAGGTGCCATAATTCAGAACCTGACATACAAAACTTATCAGTCTCATATCTACTGTTGCTATATATATGTAAATATTGTTATTAAATTTATGTTATCAAATACATACTCTATTGGTGCTGTTTGGCTTAGTCTTCAGTTGCTTTGTTTGACCTGACACCCTGCCCGGCTTTGATGCTATGTGCTATAGAAACACCCTTAAATGTGGCAGTATAGGTGAAGTGAAGAAATTGTCAAGAGAAAATCTGATGCTGAAGGTCAAAAAACAAAACCATATATTTAGATGAGGAGACCAGTCTTTTCCCCCAATAGGAGAATAATGTGTGGCCATTGTGAACATAACTGGTCAATATTCACCGCATTGAGAGAAAATACACCCTTGTTTATTTTAATAGTGGACTTTGGCTTGCTGAAAAGTGAGAAAGGAAAAAAGAAATTGAAATCTGACATAGGAAAGTTTGCATAGCTTTGCCACAAAATCTATTAAGAAAAATTAATTTTCTCTAGTGCTGCTTTTGAGTGAGTAGAATCCTTAATCTAATGAAAAAACATATACTAGAAAACAGCCTGGAGGCTGAACATAATGAGAGCAGTATATGCTAAATTTCTTTTTATTCAGTCACTTTATAAGGTTAGACCATGTCACAAATTAGGTCACATGTCACAAATTAGGTCACAGGTCCTTCTGACTTTCTTTAAAGTAATTCTCCCTTTCTCTCCTTAGCATTTGTTTATTCAGAAATCATACCATATAATTTTTAACTGCTTAAGAAGTTCAATGTAATTTAAAGCTGCTATGCTGAAATATACTACATCCGCCTAAAAAAATTATTTAAAAACCTATTTTAAAGTATGGGGGGAAAAAAAAAGGTTAACTAAGTTCCAGAGCTGTGAGTCCTGATGGAGCCAGCAGTGTCCCCTTGCCACAACGAAGGCTAAGGGTATCCTGGGCTGCCTTAGACAACACATTGTGACCAGATCACAAGAAGTGATCTTTCTCCTTTATTCAACATCGTTGAGGCCTCACCTGGAGTGCTGTGTCCAGTTAAAGGCTCCCCAGTATGAGAGAAACATTCTGGAGAGAGTGCATTGAAGAGCTGCAAAGATGATGAAAGGATGTGAGCATCTGGCCCATAAGGAAAGTGTGGGAGAGCTGGGACTGTTCAGCCTGGAGAAGAGAAGGCTCAGGGGGATCTCATTCATGTATATAAATAGCTGAGAGGATGGAGCCAGCCTGTTTTCTGTGGGGCCTCCTGACAAGACCGCCAGTAACGGGCACAAGTAGAAAGACAGGTGTCATCAGAACATCAGGAAGCATTTTGTTACTGTGAGGGTGATCTGGCACTGGCATAGGCTGCCCAGAGAGGTTGTTCAGTCTCCCTCCTTGGAAAATATTCAAAAGCCATCCGGTCATGGTCCTGTGGAACTGGCTGTAATTGGCCCTGCTCAAGCAAGAGGGTTAGACAAGCTGACTTCTAGAGGCCCGTTCCAATCTCAACCATTCCAGTGGTTGAGTATTTTGGTATTCCTTTTGAAGTTGAGCAGTTTGGTATTCCTAAATTGCATATCCACATTGAGACAAATTCCTTTGATGAACAAATTCAAAATGTATCTTCTCTTCAAGATCTTTCCTGATCTTATGCTATTGCCACAAAGAATTGAAATCTAATTAATCACAAAATTTTATATGTAAAATGTGGACGAGATGGTCAAACCCACATGTTGAGTGACGTGAGTATTCCATTGATGACAGCAACCCTAATTCCAGGCTGAAAACTAATGTCTTTTTGAATTGTTCATTTATCATTTGTTTAACTGGCTCACTAGAGAATCTGTGTGACCAAAGTAAGCTTAATCATTTAGCATCAGGAATCTTCTCTCACCTGCAAACTTAGGGGTAATGCCAGAGGCAATTGATCCTTCTTCGGAGGTGCAAACTGCCTACAGAGGTCAGTGCTTTCCGGTCTACAAACTCAAGGAGGTGGATATCTGTGTTTTCTTTTTTTGGCTTTTTAAGGGACATAAGTGCACCATGGCTCTGGAGTATGCTCTTGGTATAGGAGGGCCTTTTTTCTGGTAGGAGTTGCACAGTACTACCACAACATGAATAATAAAAGCAACAAGTAGTGAAGCCGTATCACATATTCATTAAAAAACACCAACATATGAGTGAAAAGCAATTTCTGCATACCGGCTACTTTTACTTGCCATAAATTGCCCAAAGATATAAGGCTTTGTGAATTTCTGAAAGTTTCCATTCCAGTGATGCAGAAAAAGCCAGATGTGCAATTTTCTGTAATGATTCCAGTAAAAAAATTCCCTGTGTGTGTCAAGAACAGAGTATCTATAAAAGCATAAACAGTTGCAAACTCTAATCCTACCACAAAGTTTTACACAGCAATGTGCTAAGTTTTTACCTTTGCTGTGAAAATTTTCCCAAAGAAATAAAAAGGAGAGTGGAATTCTTGAAATTTTCATTTTCCTTTGAAAAAGAAGTGTTCTTCCTAGCAGATTTCTGCAAATACACGAAATTCCTGCTAGATTTATGTTGCTCTCTGATTTCAGACATGAATGTAGTCCCAGTCAGTCAAGATGTCTGTGTGTATACAGGATATTGGTAATTACCTTCATGTTTTGCTGAATTGAGGTCACATAACAGCAAACCAGTAAGAGCTCAGCCTTTGGCAGGTCTTAACTAGGAACCATTTAAGAGTTGATTTGTGGCTGAAGCTGACAGAAAAAGGTTAGTAATTGAAAAATCATTAGTGAAAGCTTAACAATTTTGAAAATAAAATTGAACAAAATCCCTAAGGTAGATAACTGTGGAAACAAGGAGAGTTGAAGACATGATTCTGTTTCATCACTAAGGACAGCAGTAGAACTGTAAGCCTTATGCCAGTATGGCACAGCATAATATATTAAAAAGAATTCTAATGTCTTTTTCTCTTTCGTCCTTTTTTCATGTTTTCAAAGAGAAGCACTGTATGAGATTAATATTAGAATGACAGGGACACTGAATTGGAAATTCTTTGGGGGTTTGAAATACCACATTTCAGAATTTACTGAAGGGATGAGGGAAATAAAATAGGAAATGTCAAATTCGATGCAGTAGAGTGGTGATATATCACTATTTAGGCTGAAATAAGAGGCTAATCTAAGTAGAAGTTAATAATAATAAAAAAGGAAGGCCTCCTGAAGGACTTTAAAAATCATTTTTATTATTTAGTTGTACTTCTAGAAATATATATAAATTCCTAGAATATTTGGAGCAGTGATAATAATTCAAACTAATTGAAGAAAACCTTTCAAAGAAATCAGAAATTTAGATTGACTTTGAGTAGACAAGTTTGGCTTTTTTTGTGGGTTGCAGTAGTTTGGTTTTTTACAGTTTCTTTAACAGTTTTCATGGGAGGAGGCTATTTTAGAAGCATTCATAGAAATAAAGAATAATAACTAAGAACAGTGGAAGAAAAATGAATGGTGGGGCCAGATATAGGAACATATACCTTACTGTATGCAACAGCTCTTAAAACTGGCTGTGTGGGAGGCATATAGATGAAATAATACAAACCATGCTCTGCTATGTGTAGATAATTAATGTTTTTCATTCTAATGCCATCAGAAGACAAACAGAAACTCTGAAGGTACCTCAGCTTATCTTACAAGAGCCTCAGCTCCTGCTCATCATCATCATCATCATCATCAATAATTTATGGCATTCTGTCTGTCCTTACTGCTGACTTACACTGTCTGTAATATAGAGGTGTAAAAATATGCTCACATATATTCAAGAACTTCATTACTGGAGTTCTGCATGAACAATAGTTTGTAACCAGACCTTTATAGGTTCTTAGGTAGAAATTCTCTGAAGATGTGAAAAGGCAAAAGGAAAATTACAAATGAAATGAAAATAGCTAGTAAAAGCTGAAGATACAGTCCATGAATGTATTCTGAATTTATATATCCATACACATTTGTGCATATATACATGCTTAAGAGTTTTGATAGTGTTTGAACAGACAGATGTAATACTGAGGGGAACACCACTGAAATACCATATGCTGCAATCCTTCAAGTATCATTAGTGCTCCTGGTTAAATTATTCTTTGGAAACCAGTTCTTGGCTGTATTTAAGTCTGCTTTTTTTGCTCCTGTTTATAAAGATTATGCAAAACTCCCCTCTCTTTTCTAATGTATTCATTATTCAGACAGACAAAATGAATGACTTCTCAAAAAATTTCCAGCTCTGTATTTTTTACAAACTATTTATATTGACTACTCAGTGAGCGTGATGTCTCATAAATCAGATAGTATATTGTTTCTGTAGTTAGGTGACTGCAGCTTTTTAAAAAATAAAGAATAATAAATGGCAAGAAGTGAAGGAAAATACAATATACATAGAGCATATTTTTGACACACCCTTGTTTATGCTAAATTTTGTAATGCTTTAAGGATTTATGAATATTTTAATGAATAAATAACTAGTCATAAATAACAACTAATATGAGCTAGCATGTAATAGTAGGATATTTCTTCTGTATAATATTAGTGAATTAGTTCATCCTGCATTTGACCAATCCAATTTACACACAGAGAATGAAACTTAAATATCCCAAACCTTTAGACAAAAACTGTTAAGATTGTTATGACTGTAGCATCTGAGGAAAGTGTACCATGATAAACAGAGACTACTTTTTGTATTGCAGTTATTTCTGCTGTAATTTTTAACTTCTCAAAACTCCCCATTCAAAGTTTATAGCACAAGAAGTCTTTCCTAAGATGTCTTTAACTGGTACATTGGATCCATTAAAAAGTTGACACAGTGGTATCTTTGGCATGTTTGGTGTTTGTTATGTTTTGGGGTTGGGTTTTGATGTTGGTTTTGAGTTTTGGTTTGGGTCTGTTTTTTTTTTTTTTTTTGCCTTTTTTTTATTCCCATTGAAATATGAATTCCTGGACTACATAGGATGATACTTCAGAGCTATTCTTGAATTGCTGGATCAAAAAATAGCACCACTTCCAAAAATGGAAAGAATGTAACAAAGAAGGATAAGTGTATGTCTGTAAAATGCAGTTCAGAGATTGAGTTCTTCATGGACCAGTCCCTCACAACTTCAGAGATCACTTTTCTTTCCATCATCTCTATTTGTTGGCACAGCTGGAGAGGTCAGCCAGTCCTGGGAGGCTCATGATCTTCTGAGCTTTCATTTTGGCCAAGAATTGATGCCCACTGATGCAGCAGAAAAGAATCACCTACATTTTAACATGTCCTATAATAAAACCAACATTTATTTCTTTTCATTATTTTCCCTCTATAACTTCCTGTCATGGTCATCCAGTTATGTCTCCTTTAGAAGAGAGACAAGAAGAGTAATTCAGCTAGAATTGTTACTCTGTTTAAATAGTTGGGAAGCAGATAAATACTGAGATGATAACAGCTACATGAACTCTTACACCTATAAATAGGTGATACTTAAAAAAATTTTAAAGTATATATGATTTTTTTTTTCTATTTGACAATAACACTGCTATTCTTCCCCCTGAGAGTTAAAGATTGAAAGAATTGGGTTCAAATCCTGAATCCAGGGTAGCAGAGGTTTTTGACCTCAGAATAAAATATTAATGTAAGACTTTCAAACTACAAGCTGTCTGCTAAGTAGACACAAAACTGCTCAGAAAAGTACCAAAAGGAGAATCAGGGACACAAAAATACACTTAACACTGAATTTCAGAGTGCTTTTCAGCTAATAGTAAATTGTTCTGCAAATATATTTACAGGAGACTGAAGATAAAATGAAAATTACTCCAATGAAATCGTAGCTGAAAAGGGATAGAAAGGATAAAAGAACACCAGATTTGCTGAACTAATGCTTTATATATGTCTTTTCAGAGGAAAATGAGGATAGAGAACAGAGACAGGAATCGTATTTCCTGATATAGCCAAGAACAGAGGTATTAGGCACCGTGTGGATAATAATAGAAATAGTGTCAGATAAAAAGCAGATGACTTTGCAATTGGCAGATTTTTGGTTTCCTTTTTATATACACATTATATTTTACTTGTCACTGTCCTTCAAAACCTTCACTAATTTAAATTTGATGAATATTTACAGCTGAAATAATGGTCAAATTAAAAATTTTATAAGCAAAGGATTAACAATGATTATATAGATGAGATCTTAATGAAATTTTGAAAAAAACAGGAATATTAAAATTCCAGTTTTGTTATTTGATAACATTCACATACAAATTTTATTTGCCAGTATCAGAGTAAAATGCATATGCATAAAGACAGTTCAACCTAGTGCAGTGGAATACTGGAGCCTTTGAACAAATGATTTGTTGAATTTGAACTGCATCTCATTTTGTGTGCAATGCTACCCTTAACTTAATCTTCTGAAAGATAGTAAGCGCATGGTTTTGCTATAAACTTAGAGAATAAAAACGTAAAATTGAACAGGCAACAGTACTACTTATCAAATAAATTAAGAAAAAAAGAGATTAGCCCCTTTGAAAGGAGTACATAAGATACAGAAAATAATCACTATATAATTTTTAAATATCTTTTCTCACTATTTTTTCCCAGTTTTTGGTTGGTTGGGTGGTTGCCTGTGGGAGTTTAAATTTTTTTCTCTGCTAAAATGAAGCATAAAAAATATACTCTTGGTTGGAGAACAGTTTCCTGAAATTCAATCTAGGTTTGCCAAAGGAAAATTACTAAAACTACAAAGCAAAAGGTGGTTTGATGATTTCAGCTGCCTCATTTTCAGAAAAAAATTTAGAAAAGGGTATGTTATTTAGGTCCAAACCAGAGCATCTTGCACAGTATAATCAGACATATATCTTGTATTATACTTACTGATAAAACAACCTTTGATTTGTCTCTGTTGCAGTATAGCACCACTGATGGTATAGATATTGAATTGTATAGATAATGAAAAATCTCAAACAGATATATATATGTCAAAAAAATATTTGCCGGAGTTGAACTTCATACTTTTTATGTGTAGCTGAACCTGTAAAGTTCTTACATGTATCTTTAATAATGTCAAGCATAGGTCCAAGTGCTTTGCTAAAACATGTTTGAGACACTATTTTTCTGTCACTATAGTGTGCAACTTCAGTATTAAAGAGATATCCCATAGACAAGAGAGAGGAAGGGGGGCGAAGTTAGAGCAATGGCATTTGTTTTCTGTCACCACTACATGTGATAGAGTCCTGCTTTCCTGGGCTTGGCTGAACACCTGCCTGCCCTTGGGAAAGTGGCAGATGAATTCCTTGTTTTGCTTTGCATGCACACACAACTTTCACTTTACTTATTGCGTTGTCTTTATCCTGACCCATGAGTTTTGTCACATTTGCCTTTCTGATTCTCTCCCCCATTCTACTATGGTGAGGAGAGAGCAGATGTGTGGGGCTGAGCTACCAGCTCAGGTTAACGCACAACACTCCAGAAAAATTATTTTCATAGCATCAGTTCACACAGGAGTTAGAGATTCCTAAAGCAGAGATGCTGAACTCTAGGTTTTGGGGGTTTTATTTCATGAATTTGTCCAATAATATGCATGTTTCAGGGCCAAGGTTTGTTGTTGATATTGATGCCTTGGTAAAGTCTGTATCTGGTCCCTGTCATGACTTCCTGGACTCTGAGAGGAACAGAGCACTTGGAATAATGGCTTTACCCCTATGTTGGGATTTGTGTCTTTCTGGTGATCGTGTTGGAGTAGCGACATCTGTGGGGATGCTGTGTGGTCCTGCTGTATGGTAGCTCAAAGTGAGGGGTCACTGAAAGCGATGCATATTGATTAGTTGGAGAGCTAGTAGGGCTTGTTGGACAGCAACAGGAATTCGAAGGGCAAATAACAATGTAAAACAGATGCACTTACACTTTCCTGGTGTTAAAGAGCCTAGAATGTGGACAGGAGTATTGACAGTTGACGTTTTTATAAGGTTCTGTTGCTGTAGAATAGTGGAGACAAATGTTATAAAATTTTATGACAAAGAATAACTTGTTTCATGTTCAAAGACGTTATGAAGTATTTCTGAAGATGCAATATATAGTGAAACATAACTAATCATACAAGTTTCAAAGACCAAAAATATAGAACAACTTTCAATAATGATGAAAACCCTTGAAGCATGTATCAGGTATATTGAGCATATAATATACATAATATATATATTATATATATCAGGTATATTGAGCATTTCAGATTCTGGATAGTTGTCCAGGCTATCTAAATTCTTAAAGTGTAAGACTTTACTGAATAATGGTAAAAAAATTTTCCATGACTTCTCATTTCATGTTTGCATAAGCAACATAATAAACCAGAAATAATCACGGGGTGGTTTTTTGTTTTGTTTTCTCGAAAACTGATAGAATAGAAAGGATGAATCAGAGGTTTAAAATAGTAGATTTGAATATTAACGTGTAATCTAAATAGTAGATAGCACTTGAATACTAACATATGCAGAGCAAAAAAGTGAACTTAGAGTACCCTGGATACCATTACAGCTTATCAGCAGTCACCAGCTTATAATATTCAGGTTATGGCCGAACAAGGTGCAAAGGTATTTCCTCTGCAAACTACTTGAATTTTATGATGACAGCTATGGTTTTTTTGTAGGTAGAAAATGAAACTCAAAGAGCTACCTCATTTTAGGTGTGACTGCATGGTGAAAACTTTTAGCAAATATTAACTTTCCAAATTACATGCTTTATTTACCTGAGAAAGAGAGTCTCAGTAATTTAAACATGTATCTCCCAGTCTTTTATTCAAGTTGGTTTTAGTGCAAAGAAGGAAGATACCTTTAAGAATAAAGATCAAACTTTGTTATAAGTTAAGCACCTAGATTTAGGTACAGGGTTATGGAGTTCTAGTGACTCTTCTTTTGACTTACTCTGGCACTTTGAGAAAACACCTCATTTATTCATTTTCCATTTTGCTGCCAGCTTTTTGGTTGTGTTAGATTTAACTGGGATTGTGAGGATTTTCACCCCACTTTTTCAAAAAATCCATTAATTCTTTCTGCAGCTCTTCTTCAGTGTTCAGTATTTCATATTCTCTTTGGGTCCTAAAACCTGTGAGGAGCCAGGGAAACCCTGAATCCTTGTGTAGAGAACATTTACCAAGTGTGGAAATTTAGAAATAGTATTGAAAATACTTCTCTAGAATTTAATCTTAAATTTCTTCTAACAGTTTTGAAGAGAAAAGTTCTATTTAAATAAGTAGTCTAGATTGTTTTGGAAAAGTATTAGGTATGCTATATGACCTTTTAAATTAAAATTTATTTTAATTAGAAGTATTACAACTTCTTATAAATTACAGTAATATGGCTGTAATATAACATGGCTGATACATTGATGGATGATTCATTTTTTGTTACTATTTTTAAAGAAAAATGTAAAACAAGCCTAATGGAAAAAAACCTGATTATTCATATTTGGAAGCTTTTAAAGTAATTTAGATTCTATGAATGATTTCAAGCCACATAGTGAATACATTAAAATATTTTAATTCTGAGCTTCATTGCCAGAAAAGGTGCTAATTTCATTTGATACAAAAAATGAACTACCCTTGCATGATAATACACTACAATAACTTTCATGACATACCATATCAGCTGGAATATACTTTTGTCTAAAATTATTAAACTAATTTATTTATTTTAAATCAGGCCTTGACTGAATTACTAATATTCTTTTATTTTTATAATAGTGTTTATTCTGAGTGAGAAAAGTCTAAGGATGTTCAGCTCTGTTTCTGTTTTTTCCAAGAAAAAGAAGAAGAAGAAAAAGGAACGTGAAAACATGTTTAAAGCAAAGTTAATGCTCCATCTCCAGAATCTCCGTCTTTCTTTAATAGCCAAATATTATGCTCTATCTGCAGAGAATAAATCACACAGCTGCTCAGTTCTGGAAAGTAATCTTTCCTGACAGTGCAACATGAATACTTTCAGAGAAAGATAGGAAGATTCAGACTTTTAACTTTGAAAACCAATAGTGTGTTGCACTCTCAAAAAAGTATCCTTGTCATGCAGAAACAAGGACATGCTACACTTCTGGAGCTGTTTAAAGAATTTTTTACTATTTTCATAACAAATAGATGATACATACTAATACATAGTCTTGCTTTCACATCACATACAGTAATATTGCAAATGTGAGCAAAATGGATAAAAATGTATAAATGTTTTCTATTCAGTGCAAATGTATTATTTGTCTTATGAATTTTAGGAATGTCCACTGTCCACTGTCATTTCAAATCCATTAGTATTATATCTTCAATAGAATAATGAAGGTAACAGTTAATGAAGAAGTGTGTGCAGGAAGATATCTCTGTGGACTTATTATGACGAGGTGCATGACGTTTCTTTTCATCACTTTTTTAAAGAAAAAAGAATCAGCTGCTATTGAAAAAGGTAGCGCAGGCATCAAAATTAAATTAATTGTTGCTGTGACAATTTAAGAGGATTTTTTTCTGAAGACAGGATTAAAAACTCTGTAATGACCAAATCTTAGCTGTTACTTTATTTTAATTGGTTTTTGGGCTATGTTGAAAGATGAACAATTTCTTCAATTTCAAATCTGTTAATAAGCAGAAATCTTTTAAGTCTCACCTTGCACAAACAACCAAAGACAAACAAAGTAGTTATGGCATCTTTCTCATTGCTTGCACGAGGATTGCAGTTGGTGCCTGCAGTGACTATGACACTAATGGGAGATCTTCTACCAGATAGACTGTGCAGTATTTCAATATCCAGAATACCTGTTCTGTGTGAGGGGTAGAGTTTTGGGCCCTGTGGAGGCAATCTTACCTCTGGCCCCTTCTCTGCTCCATGTCTACCTCTTTGCCCCCGGGCACTTGCTTTCCAAGGTCTCTGAGCTCTCCTACAGTGAAATGTTGCTGTTAAGGGCTCTCCTGCTCTACAATCTTGAATAATGAGTGAGATTAGAAATCAAGTGAAATATAGTGGAGAAAAAGAAACAAAAGTGGAAAAGGAGATGGAGAATATAGACAGCAAGGACAGCAGCAACTTATGGCTACCTATCCTTCATGAGAGGCATTGTCCCTGTGTTTGGCTTGGGCAAAATGATCAAGGAAACAGTGTTTCTCTGGGAAGTTTTTATATATTACTGCAATTCACTTCTGATTATGACATTGTAGTTCCAAAGGCAAAGTTTCTGTCAAAGCCACATTGGAGAAAATGTGGAGCTTTTAAATAATTGAATATTATCCATATATATCCATTTGGATATCCAGTCCAAAGTGAGAAGAGTTAGAAGTTTACCAGGGTTTACTCAGGGACATTGTATGAAATTGTGGATCCTTTTAAAAATATTTTGGTGAAATGCTGCTAATAATATCTATATCCTCTACTAAGCAGTGAATATGTACCAAAAAGGACTGCACAGAGAAGCTCGCAGTTAAAGATCAAACATGAATATGGATACAAGAGACTGATATTACACAAGATAGTAAGGTCTGTGTTGTTTCTCCACACTTGGCACTTTCTGCCTTTGCCAAACAGAGATGTTCAAAAATTTTTCTTTCCAAAAAGCTTGTTGACAAGACTATTAATATCTTACCAGCCTCAAGTAACTTTTTTTTTAAATTAAAATATGATATGGTGTAATAAGCACTGTCTTAACACAGACATTCCACTGCTACAGCCAGAGCAGCCTGTGCAATTAGAATTGTATTGCTCTTCCTTAAGTATTTCTTGCAACCTGATTACCAATTCAGCTAGTGCTGTGTGACAGGTGAGTTTGTTATGGCTTATGATATGGTGAAGTTGGTGACAAAAAGAAACCGGAAGCAAGTATATTCTGCTTTAGTTCAGCATGTCATTTAACATTTTTCAACTATATATAGAATCTAAACAGAACTAAGGATCAGTTTAGACAGAAATTACATCCTCGATACTTGAGCTTCTCCTGCTGCACATTATTAGATGTTTCGTATCTCAGTGTAATTATCTCCACCTCAGAGGGAAAACCTTCACTGCATCATACAGGCATGCTGTAAAGAACATGTAAGGGATAGAAGGGAAGAGCAGTTGCTTGATGAAAAGAAGTATTTCCTGGGATAAGCAGTATATACAAGTGCTAATAGTGCTATAAGACTACCAAATATTGATTTATATTGCTCCTATTTGCAGAGATGCTACATCAGATCTTACTATCCCCAGGAAAGTGAGGAATATGTGATAGATACCATAAGCAAGAAAATATTTCCTTGCTTTTGTTAACCAAAAAATCTAGGGGTTAGGGATGTATACTTCTCTGTAAACCATGAAGGCAAGTGGATTGAAACTGTCAGAGTGAGTAGCCTGCAGTTGCTACTCATGTCTTTTATAGGACACTAAGGGCAAATTTACCATGAATAATCTTTCCAGTGATTCGATCCCACCCCCTTCTCCACGAGAACAAGCCAGAACATTATGCATGCAGTGAGCTTCACAGCACTAATAGGAAAGTGTATGATACCACAATTTAACAGCAGAAAGGAAGAATGGCTGGTGTCAGAGCTAAAATTCAAGCCATAGCATGCCCATCTGGTCACAGAAGGGAAAGTGAGCATTGACATGTCTCACCCATCCAGCGAGGGCAATTTATCCTGCCATTGCCCCTGCCATCATCTCCTCTACCCACTCTGTAGCTGGGGGACACATTGAAGAACAGTGAAAAGTGCCCTTTGGCACCTGGAGGTTGACCATCCCTTCTTCGTATTATGCTTACTTTCCAGTATTTGTCACACCTGCAACCACAAAGAAAATCATTAAGGAAGGAGAGTAACAGTCCTGTTTATTTCATCCAACAAGGTTATTTCAGAACAATTCTATATGACAGTGTTAGGGTGCTGGGGGAAGAATTTCTGCACCTGGAGATACCCAGAGGCTCTTGCTTTACTACCCTAAACTCTTGCAAAATATGCTGGATCTGGTTTTTTTAGAACTTTGAACACCTTTGAGCATATTCTGCTCTCTTGCCTTCCTGGTAATGGGAACAGCAATAACACAGAAACTGTGTAGAGAACTGACAAGTACAAGTCACTAGTGCCAAGTGGAATGCAGAAAGGTTCTTTGGCAAAGTGAAAAAAGGCAGTTGGGGAGTGATAGAAAATGGGTGGAGGCAATGAAATACTGTGGAACAAAATAATAAAATATCCAATCATAACTAATTTTATCTCGAGATTCTGCATTCCCTTCATCCATTTTATCATATTTGTCCTACTTTTAAAACAGCTTATTTAAGAAAACGGTACACATCTCCTCAACCTTTGTTAACAAAACTACTGATTACCAGTAAGTCCAAGAGTTAGCAGGTAACAGATCCATTCTTTGAACTGGGCAGAGTTCTAGGAAATGCCCATCTTTTACAGAAAACTGAAAATTCAATGGAACAAATGCAAAGATGTCTGTGCCTTGAAGACAAGATAACTTTATGCTGTCTCATGGTAGTGTGCTGCAGAACAGAAATCAGGATTAGCAGATTCTGGAACAATAACATGACAGTTTAGCTTGTAAAAGACAATTGCTTTTAACCAATTTAACTTCAAAGATTAAGAAAATTACTGAGTATAAATAAACTTAAAAAGCCTTTACAGAGAAGTAACATAGAAACACAGTATAAACATTTACACCTCACATATCAAATCCAGTTTAGTCTGCATTCCACTGAGGTACAGGAGACCATAGATGAATGGTCCAGAAGCAGAATAGACTTGCCCACCAATGAATGCAGCCTGACATGTCATTCCATTGCAAAGGGATAGCTGAGAGATAGTAATAGATTGCTAGATGAACAGGGAATTTCTGTATGTTTCTAGAGTGCACAGGAGCTTTAGGAGAACAAGAGAACAACAGGAAGAAGTAAGTAATATACATTTTTTGATTACATCACTGCAACTGTTATTTCATCCCATTCTGAAGTCTAAAGTTGGAAAGATTTTGAAAAAATTGGAAAGGATTCAAAACAGGTAGAAGAAGGAATATGGAAAAAAGTGAGAGGAGGGAGAGAGATTGTTAAGGTGCTCAGTTCAAAACCCAATATGTGAACAAAATATTTCCATCCAGAAATATAGAATAGTCAGGAATCAAAATGTTTTGTGAGGAATCTAAAAATGACTGTTGGAGGAATAAGACAGGAATAGACCTTAGGTGCTGGCAAGGTGATATTCTCCCTGAGTGATATCCCCTATTGCCCCTGTCAGAGGAGGACTATTGTGCCAGAAGGACAGTTGTTGTAAGGCAGTATGGTACTCCTTGTATTTACATGTTCATTATTATGAAATAAGGCCTTCCAACAAGGGATAGTGCTAGAGCAATAAAACAAGGCAGTACTAAAAAAAAAATAGGACATAGCTTCTAATATCAATGATAATAAACACAACTTGACCTACATGGAGATCACAGAGATTCATTTTATAGCAATTACAAGTCTTTAATGAATCATGAAACTGTAACCCAGCAATCAAGTTGCAATGGTCTAAAAAAAAAGATAATTCTTCAAGATAACTGTGGCAAAAGTTTGTGTGTATTCTTTTAGGCTGTGGCAAATGAAAGAAAGTTGATCTTTCAAATTTCTGCTTTGCTATGTTAATAAGTAGGAGTATAGTAATTTTTTCTTTAATTAGATGGGAAAACTTTGATAGAGCACATAAGGAACTAATATTAGATGCAATAGGATAATACAACGTGCTTGTGTTGGGAAAAATATGCTTTCTCCTACCTTGTTGAATCCTTAGTATTGAAGAAAGGAACCTTGGGGGGGGGTTAAACAAAAAAATTTGTTTCTAAAATTCTTTTCATTCACCTCTGTAATGGTCTTTGTCTACTTGTTGTATCTTTACCAATGAGATGTCATCACTAGTAGATGCTCTGGCAGCTAAGTGTTGTGGTAAATTCAAGTACTGCTTTGTTTTGTGTTTTGTTATGACAGTACATTTCAACTATGTTATGTACTTTCATAAAGTTGTGGGTTTAGTTCCTATCTACCAATCACATCATTCAGCTAAATCACAAAAATCCTGGACTAACAAAGACCATTCCCTTTTTTGACTGGGGGAGTTTTCACAGCTTGATGCCATGAACAGTTATATATAGCAGTTATCCTCAATTAGTTAAAGCCAAAGGGAAATAATGTTGATTGTGAAGGAACGTCAGAGGTCTACAGTTGCAGAAGTGAGAACCATTAATCTACACAATGTGTAAATACCAGGCCAGCAAGGATTACAGAAGTTAATCTTGTTGACATAAATATTTAATACTTGGATCAGACTGCCACAATGCCTTTGCCATTTGATTAGTGCTTGTTACAAGTAGAATTTGTTATATGGGGTACATAATGGGCAATAATATCAAAGAGCAATGCCTTACAGATTGAATAAATTACTGAGCTATTAAATATATGGTCTATTAAGACACCAAATGAGTTTGTAGAACTCTGCTAAAGTCAATTAAAAGAGTCAATACATACAGGAACAAGATAATTAGTGGAACTGATGAAGGTGCCAGTGAAATCAGTGGATATCTAATGGATTACGGATGCAAGATTATACACTATTGTGTAACAATGTCTTATACTATTTTAACGGGGCTCACTCTATATGAACCATGTTATAACACATTGACATTAACAGATTGACAAAAAAATGTAATCAAAGTGTATTTTTGTAGTGAAAAGTAATGTCAGTTCTAATTATACAAATTGGTGCATATACAGCGTGGACAAGCATGCTGATATGCCACTTTAATGGTGACACTGTTCCTAATTGTCGCTGTTGTACCGGGGATGGCAAGAAACGACATAGGCCTGGTCCAGGAAGGAATGGAATAATTTATTGTCATGCATGAAAATTGAAGTTGGCTTTTGCATAGGACTGTCAGGTGACCAGGATATAATTAAATAATAGATATGTTAATTAAGAACCTTTTTACTCCCATGTTGTCCAGTTTATTAAGTTCCCAGTTTTGAATAATGTTATCAGTTGTTAAAATATGAGGTTCAGGATTAAGTTAGTAATTGTTAAATGATTGTTCATTTAAATAGTTATTGTTTAATTGTTAAAAGGTTATTAAGTGTTTTCCATAGTTAAAAAAATATTTTATGTTATTTCTCTTATACTGTATTTAACCCATTAGTGTAATTCTACGTTAAGTAAGTTGTGTTTTTCATTAAGAAATTAATTATTCCAATTGAGTTTGCTCCTCAGATAAAGTGCCTTCATAAAGGTAAAAACCCCTCACCCCACGCCTGATGGGCTATGTTTGGTAGTCAGCCGTTGGCCTGTAACTTGGCTCCATGGAAACGTGGAATTTTAATGAGGGACTTCCCGCCTTTTTGAAGAGGAGAACATAAGCCCTAGATGACAACTAGCCATTGGTGGGGAAAAAATAATATCACGGGAAAAAACACCAATTATCACTCTCCATGGAGGCAGGCAATGGGCAGATCAGGGTGGGACCAGAAGGAGATAAAAGACCTGAGCGCGGTCTGAGAAGCGCCATTCTCCTGGTTAGCAGGGGGATAGCCCGGTGGGGTGGTCGTGGGCCAAGAGCTCTTTCCAGAGCCTTAATTAAAGATATTTTTTTTGTCTCGGAATAGCTGAGACAAACCACCTCACTGCCGATCTTTGCCTCAGGCTCCAGCCAAATCGGCTACAAAGAGTCTCCTATCCCCAGTCCCGGGTTTCGTTATTTTTCTTTCCCTAATTTAATTTAATTGTTTTATAATTATTTTCCCGTTAATAAATTCGTATTTTTTCTTTTAAATTTCCGTTTTTCACATTTATTAATATACAGACTGATTTTATATACTAGTTTGCTTGAATGGCATAAGGTTATTGGTCCCCGACCATCTATCTCTCAGAATGATTGGCAAAACCCTACAACACCCATTTGAAAATATTTCTCATCAATACCACAACAATACAGCATAACAACTTGCACCTTCAAGATAAGGGACTGGTTTACAAAAACCTCTAACTGTTTCAGCCAGTGTCTGTGTGAAAGTCCTTGTTTTCCCACGGATGCTGCCAGAGAGCTGGAAAATCTCTCCACGACCGACTTTCAGCATCCACACCTACTGTTATGTGAAAGACCTGAAATTGTACATGCACAGACAGCCCTCCCCTTCACCTTCACATCTGGAGTGCTGTCTCCAGTTCTATGCTCTATGGTACAAGGAACATATAGCCTTAATGTGGTGCGTCCAGCACAGAGCCACAAAGGTGATGAAAGGACTGGAATATCTGCTCTGTGAGGAAAGTCTGGGAGCTGGGACTTGTTGAAGAGGAGTCAGGGGTATCTCATAGATATGTGTAAGAACCTGATAGGAGGGGGATGAAGCAGAAACCAGCCCCCTCTCGGTATGCCCGGTATGTCATGCCCACTGGCATGACAACAGGCAATGGGAACAAAAGGAAACGCACCCTTGGAGATATTCAAAACCTGACTGGATATGGTCAAATGGTGACCATTTGATTAAAACCAGCTTGTTTATGTGAACTATACAAATTCCTATTCCCTCTTAAAAAGAATTCTTATTTGAATGGAAATTATAGTTTTAGATTAGGACTTCATAAAATTTTGCATGTGTGCTGAACAGCTTTCTTGCAGCTTTTTTCCTTCCTTAATATTGTGATGTCCAGCAGACATTCAATTGAATCAATATGTGAGATTTTAATAATATTAATGAAATATTGTTTCTTAGAATTGTTTTATGCTTTACACTATTCAGCATCTGCTGCTAATTTTCTTTACAATTCAATGTGATAAAATAATTTCTTTAAAGTATAATTAAGTTTTTCCACAGTAAACATTTCAGTCTAGTTAACTAATGAAGAGCTGATCTCCATACACTCCTTAACATGACTGAAAATCAAAAGCTGACATTACCCAACAGGCTTATTCACTTTATGTTTGACTTTCTAAAGGATTGAGCGTTATCAATTATGTATCAAGTAAATGTAGACTGTGGCTGTCCACCATCACCAAAAATCAACCTTGGTGCTATCCATCTTAGTATTATACTACATTGTTCTCTGTATCATTAAACCAGGACCATAGACCTAATTATTTGGACCACTGGATCTTTGAATGTTTTTTTCTTTGAAAACAAAAAAA
>VZRQ01000601.1:1904-19641 GCA_013397975.1 Machaerirhynchus nigripectus
CACCATGCACCCAAAACCTCCTCCTCCCCCCTCGGTTGGGGGGAGTCTGTGTAAACCTGGCTTCTGTGAGCCGTGCTCTCCCCCCACCCCAAACTCAGCTGGGATGGCAGCTGGTGGCTTTGGTCTATTGTAGATGCATACCTTTCCCTCAGCCTGAGGTGATTGAACAAGGGGTTTTGTTTTATCTAATCAGCAGTTTGACTTACAGTCCAAAGTTCTTCAAGGAGGTTTCTGTGGTTGTAGCTTCTTTAAAACTTTATCAATGTTTGAGGCATAAACTATTTTCAGTCTCTGACAGTATCTTAAAATAATGATGAACTATTTCTAGCTCTGCTCACCTTTTTTTTTTTTTAAATTTATGTCCTCTCATGTTTTCTCACAGAAACAGCACTGTATAAAACACAAATGAAATAAAGGCTGTTGGTATTATACAGCTACAGTTTGGGTGGAAAAAAACCCCTACATTTTTAGGCCATTGATCAAATTATCCCTTGTTTTAGAGATTCACAGCCTTCCAAGGAGAGCAACAAATCTTGCTGAATGTAATTCTCTTATAAAATTTCGAGGTGTGAAATAGCTGTCTTAACACATTTTAAATTAAGCACAGTAACTTTCATCCTCAGTATTAGCTTTCTCAAATGTATTTTATTTTATTATTTTATTAATTTTATTTTGTAAATTTATTTATGGAGGGTTAGTGACATGCTTTCTCTGTTTCTTTCTCTACCTTACACTTGTTAATGCTGACAGAGACTAGGATCCAAGCCTATGGAAAAATTCTCATTTTTTCCTTTGGAAGGAATTTGTCTTATGTGTATCAGAGGGATTATTGCATGTGTATCTGAAGACAAAATCTGAGAGATTTGAGCTTGTTTGCATCAGGCTGAGCTGCAGAGTGCTGTATAAGGAATTGTTCATACTACTAGGCAAATATTGTAATTGCTAGATTATAGAAAAGAGCCTGCAGCAATAACACTAAACAAAGCAGTCTTGAGCTTTGCATATTTAGATTTTCCTGCTACTGAATTCAGGCTTTGAGGCGATCGGAGATTGTTTTCTTCTGGGGCTGTTGAAGTTAGAATTCAAGGTCTTAATTATGTGCAAGCTGCACCCACCTTAGAACAATTTACTACTGCTTATTTTGAGAAGGTCTCTTCCTTGTCTTATGGAAGCATGACTTCCAGGTTATTTCCTGCCCCAAACATTTCCTCCCCCTATAGAATTTCTATATGATCATGTGAACATTTTTTTAAAGTACTATTGTATTCTGCCTTTGATTCCTAAAATGTGTATGTGCAGCATGTAGAACCACTGCAATAAAAGTGTGACCAGCACAGTATTTTGCTTAGTAAATCACTGTGTGACATATGAGAAAGGAGTTAGTGATCCAACCCCATTCCAGGGCAGTCTGTTTCAGTGCTTGACAACTCTTTCTATGAAGAAATTTTTCCTAATATCCAATTTACACCTCCGCTGTGACAACTCGAGGTGATTTCCTCTTGTCCTGTCACTTGTTACTTGGGAGAAGGCGCTGACCCCCACCTGGTTACACCCTCCTTTCCGGGAGATGTAGAGGGCAATAAGGTCACCCCTGAGTTTCCTTTTCTTCAGGCTAAACATGTCCAGCTCCCTCAGCTGCTCCTCATAAGACCTGCGCTCCAGATCCTTCGCCAGCTTTGTTGCCTTTCTCTGGACACACTCCAACACCTCCATGTCCTTATTGTAGTGAGGGGCCCAAAACTGAACACAAGATTTGAGGTGCAGCCCGTATCTGTGCTGAGTACAGGGGGATGATCTCAGCCTTAGTACTGCTGGCCACACTGCTTTTCATCAAGAGAAGACATCTTTATTTATACACTGTCTAAGGTCCCAGTCAAGCTCATGTCTTGTAGCTTGACCAAGAAAAACCCAAGCTTACCACTATGAATTTGCTTGTTCAATTGTGCGGAGTTGACTATTGCAATGTGAAGATCCTGAGGTGCTAATGTAAGGGTAGAGAAGTTACTTCAAACTTGCAAGTTCTGCCTCCTACAAGGAAAGTTTTAAAATCTGGCATTACTTTGGCACTTTTAATATGCTAAGATGTATTGGCAGATACAGAGAACACAGCATCAAAACTGTTCTCAGATTTTATTCTTAAAGAGCATTCAGTATGTATTATATATTTAGCAGTAATCAGCCCAGTCAATAGCCTTGAGCTAACATGTCTCGGAGGGGGATGACTGTCAGACAGAATTAATTCCTTTATGGAAATTTATTATTTGAAATATAATCTATTTTAGTATTTACAGTGATGGAATTTCGTAGCAGTCATAGTCAGTCAATCCTTTTCCTTTCAGGAAGATATTCAATAAATGACAGCACTCTGGGCACTGTTACTGATTTCCTTGCAAGACAAAAAGAGTATCAGCAGTGATGATTTTGTCCAAGATTCAGACAGAAGTAATATATATATGCGTATATTTTGAAGCAAAAGCCTTGACTCTTCCTGATGCACAGAAAGATCTCTGAAATATATTCTGAATCCTCCATTAAATCATTGTTGTATATCCTGTGTGGTTCGGTTTACAAGTGAATAGAAGATGAATAAGCTAATAAGTTTATAGGCATATTAAATACAGGGTATAATGAATAAATAAAGATAGACATGATTTGTTTATTGTTTGGTGGACTATTCTGTTAGATGAAAGGGGAATTGGGGGAGTAGAAATTCTGTCCTTGTCTTCTAATTTTCTTTGAAGTATATAAATCATCCTAATGACAATGCTCAAACATTGAAAAAAATCCACACCAGTCTTCTTATTCAAACCAAATTCAAATTTTTACACTCCAAAGAATAAAGAGAACATAAAGACAATGCTTTAATAAAGTTTCTCAAACTGGGAAAGGGAGATCAGCTTATTGGAGGAGAAAGCAGAAACCAGTCACATACTTTGAAAGAGTGGAAGAGAGGTTTCCACATTACAGGGAAAATGTTTACACAGCCTTTTTTTATAAAAAGAACAAGTTTGGTTATTGTTTTTCAAACGCCCTGCATTAAAAAAAAAAAAAAAAAAGAAATCCTGAAAAGGACAATGCAATTCAGTTAAAAACACTAGAATTATGGGAATTAAAGATATAGGAAATTTAATGAACCTGAAAGACTAGAAAGAATAGGTTTGGGAAACTGACTTCATGCCTTTTTTTAAAGTTGCCTGTTGTGTTTTGCCAGTTTTTAAACCCTTGGCACATTTCCTCAAAAGCAGTGTCAAAGGTACCAGTAAAACAGTCTCATAAGGAGGACAGCTTTATAAAACACCATTCCCCAGAGTAAGACACTAACAGCTGCATCACTGCAATTTACGAGCTCTAGTTCAGTGCTGTGTGAACAAAACCAACTTCTGTTCAGATAAAGAGTTTTGAACTGGTTTTAATACTTAAGTCATTTTTGTTAGCTGGAAAATCACGGATTTGTACTGTGCGAGTCTGTGCGCAGCTGTAGAAATTGCTTCCTTTAAATGAGTATCCGTATTGCTATCTCTTTAATCGAAATGAAATAGATGTAGTCAAATGATCTCCTGGTCTACAGTGATGTTTCCCAAATGTTGGAAAGTTAAATTAAACTTTCAGAAAAATATGTGCTTGTCATAGTATATAATCTGTGCTTTTGGAAGCTTTATCTTAAAACATTAAAAACAATAATGCTTACTACAGAGCGGAAGACACAAGGTTATCCTGGGCTGGTTTAAGTGGACTTGAATGTAAGTCCAAATAGAAGGCACATAAGTGATTCTAAATTTAAGTGTGAATCTATATAGGAATTTATGTTAAACCATTGCCACTTTTGCAAAGTACTTAGAAACTTTGTCTTGTCACTTTTGGTTCCCATACTCCCTGCATGTACAGCCCTTTGAGACACTTTCCTACTGCAATCCCCATCTCTGTTACTTTTTTTTAAGTGCAGCTGACGTTTGTGCTTGTGTGTAAGCTATGATGATGTAATATGATAGACAGCAATATTTTCAGATCTATATACGGAATTGCAGATCTTTAGTCATGTCATTACTGCTCCATTTCTCATCTACACACCATCACACTTGCTGCAGCTATGTAGGAAAACTCCTGGTACTAGAATGACATAGAGTTAAATAGAGGTTTCTAACTTAAATCCTTTTTCTTTCTGACAGTATTTGGAGAATTAGCCTCATCTCATATGCAAGTGCCACAGCTTGCTTTTCTCCCAAGTGAATCTTGTCTTAGCAGAGGTGTTAATGTGGTGTTGTTATGCAAACTTAATACATTTGCTGTCCATCCACAGGGCCAGTGCCTGCGGATGTATCAGTGAATGTGCGTGTATTTCCCAGTATGCACCATTTATACTGTGGTATTTGTAAACAGAGGCTCTTTACTTACTAACCATTAGAGGCCCCAGTCAGATATAAGTATCTCATTTGGCTTAGCTAGAAAAGATTTCTGCACCAGAGTTAGTGGAGTATAAAGTTGCAAAACAGAGCTGCTTTGCTCAGCAGATTGTGGATCTTACATGTGCAGAAAACACTTATGACTTTAATTGTGTAATTAAATTTCACAGAAAGAGCCCTTTACAAGAGTGAAAACCAAACATTTCTGACATCCAGGCTTTCACTGCTGCTAGCAGCTTTTCTTGTTTGCATGTTAGTGACAGCTTCCAAATGGTGATGTTTGTATTCACTGACTTATCCCTGTTTACCCACTTTCCCACCTTTCTCATCTTTCACATATCAAATATGTCACTTCCTAGTGAAAAGGACATGAAACAATTGCAATACAGATGTAAGATCATTGCCAAGCACTTTATGTATTTATTTTGTGAATGGAATCTATAGTTATTGTGTAGAGGCTCACTATTAATTCTCTGGCTTCTTCCTTGTTAATCTTCTGCTCTGATTTTTGTCCCTGCTACTAGTAGGCATGTCTTCCAGTTTTCTCAGGTTCATAGTTATCTCTCCATGCCACTTGGAGCAAACAGCTGTGAGAAGAAAAGAGGTGTAATATGACTTTGTACACTCAGGAGTTGACAGTGCGCTGTTTTGACAGACAAGATTACCGTAATCCAACAGACTGTCTCTTGGCTACCCATGCAAAACTGGTTTCAACCATTTGCAGTTGGTGGTAGTTCACAGATTTCAAGGTACACTGTGACTGTCATGTTTCAACTGAGGTGTTTTGGAAGGGGCACTGAAAACCATGCTCCAGAAATCTGACTACTCAGGAAGAAACAAAAGGCCATTTTTGAAATCTGGGATCCTCATATGTGGGCAAGGAGGGGGCCTTCAAAAGTTTATTTTAGTCTAATTTTTGTGTATGAAAATCTGTGTCTAAGATGACAATGTGCGCCCACATCCCGAAAAGCAAGCTGTATCCTGGGCTGCAGCAAAAGGAGTGTGACCAGCAGTTCAAGGGAAGTGATCTGTCCCTCCACTGTGTTGTTAGATCCCATCTGGAATACCGCATCCACCTCTGGCGTCCTCAGCATGGGAAAGATCTGGGTCTGTTTTAGCATGACCAGAGGAGGGCCACAAAGATGATCAGAAGGATGGAGCACTTCTCCTATGAGGAAGGGCTGAGATTTAAGGTTGTTCAGCCTGGAGAAGAGAAGGGTCTGGGTGGTCTTTCAGCACTTAAAGGTCTATACGAAAGATAGGGACAAACTTTTTAACAGGGCCTATTGCTATAAGACAAGGGGTAATGGTTTTAAAGTAATAGAGGGTAAATTCAAAGTAGATATGAGGAAAAAGTATTTTAGAACCAAAATAAGTATTGGGATGGGAGTTATACCACTATACTTATAGCAGAACTATTGGCATAAATTTTATTATTAAGAACTACAAACTCTGTTGAAGGCACTAAATTGAAGGCTAAATTAAATCCTGACATGGCTAAAGTGTCAATAGATGATAATTTCCCTACCATCAATGACTTTGTGTCAGTATTTAATGTAACTGATATCTTAAAAATACTGTTGCCTCTTCTTGAGGCATCTATAACTTCTGATCAGCATGCTGCAATCTCTTTTCCTGTGTAGTTATTTCATATTTCATGTATGTGCAAATAGCTTCCTCTGGTGTGTCCATATCAAATGAAACAAAAATTGTATTGGCACCACTGGGCTTAATTAATCTTCTTTTTTCTCTCTTTTAAAGAAGATGAAGAGCAGCAATATAGGAAATAAATAATGGGGGAAAGGATTTATTTCCCAAGTGAGAGAAAAAGACTGTCTCTCTAAGGGAGGAGTTTGGTCTGTGGTCTGTAAAACCCGCAAGCAAGGTAATGGTCATGGTCAAAATAGAAACGAGGGAGAGGGGGTACAATAGAAGAGCCAGGCTGAGTATGTAATTACCTAATTAAATTTCTTTACTTCTGTCTAGTCAGTGCCTCTCTTTATATTCATCTTCAGGCTATACAGGATGCAGAAGTGACAATTATACAAAGGCAGTAAAAAAAAAGCAGAAGGGAGTGAAACCCTAATAAAATCCGTGGAGTTTAAATTTACCAAAGAGATACTTTAAGTCTCCATTACAATGGCCTATTGTCTCAGAAACCTGTGGGAAACAGTAAGGGGAAAAACAATAGATAAACTTGCATCATATTCACTTTAGGGCCTGAATTAAAATCCATTATTTTGGTGTTACAGTGTTTTGCTTGTTTGGCATTGTGCAAGCCAGAAATTTATCATTTAAATCTATTATAAACTCTTACAGAAAGGAGCTTCCCTGTAAACTTCCATTTGATAATTTTAGACTGTCTTCTTTACTTTTGAAAAATTTAATCAGGAGTCTACATTTTTTAACAGCTTCCTTCTGTCTGTTGCTCTAATTTGCTGCTTCCTATGGGTAAGTGACGAAACACATGGTTTTAATTTCCCTTTGTTAAATTTAAGACTTGATGAGGCACATATTATTAATACTGTAAAACTGTAAGTGATGATGTTTAATTAGCTCATAAAGTAATGCCTAATTTTTTTTCTTTTTCATAGAAAAGTACATATTTTTATGTATTTTAAAGGTCATATAGTGACTTAAAATGAATATTTGTTTTAAATAGAAAGAAACATTTCCGAATTATAGATTTCATGTATGGGGGAATGGTAAAATGTGCTGGTGATACATGAGAAGAATTAGATTCACAAGTCGTTATGTCACCTAATAGATCTCAATGACAACAGAAAATACCCTCAAGGGTTACCCCTGGTGAGGAGTCAGGTCTCACCCAGCTGCTCACTCACATCCCCTCAGGGATGAATTGGAAGGGTAAAAGTGTGAAAATTTGCAGGCTGAAAAAACCCCAGTTTAATAGGGAAAGATAACTGTGTGCACAAGCAAAGTAAAATAAGGAATTTATTCACTACTTCCTGTTGGCAGGTAGGTTCATAGTGATTTCCAGGAAAGCAGGTCTCCATCATGTGTAGCTTTTAATTGTGAAGACAAACAGCAAAATTCCTTATGTTCCCCCTTTCTTCTTTCCTGTAGCTTTTATTATGAGGTATGATGTTATATGGTGTGAAACATCCCTCTGATCAGCTGGGGCCAGCTGTCAGGGCTGTGTTCCCTGCCCACCCTTGTGCACTCCCAGCCTCATCACCCCGGTGCTGTGTAAGGACTGCTCAGCAGTAACCAAAATTTCCCTGCATTATCAACACTGTTTTGGTTGCAAACCCAAAACAAATAACCATGCTAGCTATTATGAAGAAAACTCACTCCATTCCCAGTACAATGCTTCTGTGTATCATTCATTCTCTTCACAGTTCTGGCAAACATTGTGCAAGCAGCTTTAATACCACATCTCAGATTGATCCTGGATGAGACCCTTAGGCCTCACCTAATGATGGGTATTAATTGACAGTGCTAAAATATAAAATTGAGGGAGTTCACTTTGATTGCAAGGAGTTATTATCAATATTTTTATGCAAATGGACAAAGACCAAAAACCTGAGGAATAAGACTTCTGTTGCCTGAAGGATCTGATGTGCCTGAGAACACCCCATGGGAGTGGTTTATTCAGTAGCCACTGACATACAGAAAGAAAAAAATTATAACCACAAGGAAAGGACTTGGTTCAAAGTCAATTTATGTAAAATGTCTGAGTGGGTGCTAAGGTTAACTCTTTCCTAGAGGCCTCTCTCATCAATTATACAGTGCAACCTGGATGCCATGTGCTGGCTTGGGGACACATTGCACTGTGCTTCTTCAGCTCAGGACTCAGGGTGATGTAGATTCAGACCTGTGTACCTCAATAAGCAGAGCTTAAATCTGAAGATTAATCAACTTTGGTATTTACTGTGCAAAATTGCAACTTTTCTCTGCTTTCAGTAGTAGGCTAAATTAGAGGCTTGTACTCACACCCTTAAAATTGTGAGTGCAGTGAAACTTAAATTCAGACCTGGATTTTACAGTTACTGTTACCTGTAGGTCATATATCATGAGGTTCTCAGTTTCCAATAAGCCCATGTCTTCATCAGTCTTATGAACAATTCAGAACTAGTCACTTTTACTAGCTGGCTTTGCTCTAATGAGCCCTTAGGCTGTGAGATTCACCTAAATTATAAATTTAAGAAACTCTTAATATTTCTTCCCAGCACAAAATACGTAAGTAAAATTTTTTAAAAGCTTTCCAAGACTCATCTTAAAGGAGCACACAAAAGGAATAAAAAAGTTACCATAAGTTAGTTAAACACACACTTCACCAAAGAAGTATTTCAGTGTCTAAAAACATATAAAATGATATACTCTTCTCCACCAAGAATTCCTTTCAGGCTGCCTGAGTGGTGGGTTGTTCTGGTATGGAAAAAGATTGGTGTCTTTTTATGAAGGATGCCTGAAGCGATGATGGAGCCCTGAATAGCTGAGGACCTGTGAGGTCCACTGTGAAGCAAGCCATGTGATCCAAATATAGCTCAGAGCCAAATCTTTTCTTTTGCCACAGAGTGTCAATAGGAAAAAAAACCCAAAAAAACTCACAATGAAAATAATTTTAGTCATCTAAAAATTAGAACAGATGTAAAATTGTGTTGCAATGGCTGGAGGAGAATACCAATGAGGCAAGCTCTGAATAAAAATCACTAGTAAAATCTTTTTTATAAGGTAGTTGATTTAATTTGCAAAAGAATGTAGTTAACAAACAAACTATTAATACTTTAAATTCAAATTGTTGAACTTAATTTTTAAGCCCATACATGAGCTGCCTGACATTCTAAGGGACAAAGCTTACCTGTGAGCTACTACTGGAGTAGAAAAAGGTGAAAGTAACTTTGGGCAAAAGTTGGACAGTTTTGTTCCACTGTTGTACTCACTGTAGAGACAACCTTTGCTTGTATTTCAAATTGCTGGCTAGCTAAAGAAATTAGAATTCTTACCAAAATGCAGACAACCTTTTCTAAATATACATCTCTTTCTTCCACTAATGATATTTTTCTTTCTTTTTTTATATAGTATTAGAGTTACTTATACCCTTTAAATTGAAGTTTTAAAAAAGAGTTTAAAGAGTTAAAAAAATAGAAGTTGAAAGCAGAAGGCCTAAACTGTGTACAGCTGTGTTTTCTTAGGCGCAGGAGACTCATTTCTAAAGCTGCCTTTTCTGTTTTAGGGCACCAAAATCATCTGGTCAATGTGTAGATGTACATTTATGATACAGATACCTTAAGAAGATTGGAGATGTTCAAAAGCTGAGTATTTTAGCAAAAGGGCCATATAGACATCTTTATAAGAATATTTGAGAAACTGAAAGTATTAGGATCAAAATTAACTTCTGCCATTGATTTTGAAGGGAGGAAAAAATTTTTAAATGGATCTAAGGGGAAATTCCCAACATAAGAAAAGCATGCTAGTAACATGTAGAACATGATCTGTAATCTTCAGCAACTGGCTACAATGCTTTCTTTTTTTAGCAGCTCCTCCTCTTGCTCCTTTTATGTCTTTAGGCTGCAAATTATTTAGAAAGAAATGTCTTGGGTTCACACCTATCAGTACAGAAAACACTCTCTTAGTGTCACTAACATAAAAGAAAGGAAAAGCAGATACTTAGATTGCACTAAAAGTGCATATTTTATTATTCTAAGTGATTTCTACTTTTAGAAAAAGCACTTATGCCACTGGAGAAATGGAATGTTTAATACTGATTTTTTTTTTAAGGCTTAACATTATTGAATTTCTCTGTGCTGAAGAACTGATCCATTAACCACTATTGTTAGGGCATCTATTTCTTATAACAGCAATTCTACTGACTCAAATTAAATTAAACATTTTGAACATATATTGTTCTTGTACTAGATATAGAGTGAGCCTGTACCTTAATTTGGCTGTTTACTTTCCCCATCGCAGTTGGCCTAATTTTTTCTAGTCTATGGAGCCCTAAGACATCCTCCTGTATTATACACAGCATGAGCCAAATACTTGATTTAACTGACAATTCTGTCACTTTAAGTAGCTATTTTTACTTTCAATTTTCCATTTAAATAACTAAATTGTTCTTGTTTTCATGCTCATAGTCATGATGTACTGTTTATTCCAAAAAGATAGTTAATCTGTCCCCCAGAAAAGTCAGGCAGTGCTGCTGCCACTGTAGTTTGCCAGTCTGTGTCTGCGCTGAGCTCTGTGTGTGTGTGATTTTGTAAGGAGGTGGGAGTCCCAGGAGAAATTGTGTTAGTGGCATAGTGAATGGAACTTTGAATTTGTAATATCAACTGATTTAATATTTGTAGATTTGACTTGTCAGTTGATGAGGAGAGCAAAGTACAATGCAAATAGTATTTTTTGCTTTCTTATAACTCCAACACAGCTGTCAGAGTTCTCTGGGTTAGACAGGATTGCCTAACCTCAGAAGTTGTACTTCTCAACTTTGTCACTTAAAATAAGCTGTATAACACGTCAGTCACTTCATAAGTGGTTAGAAAGGTGGTTTGTGTTTGTACAGCTTTAGTAATAAAAGTAATTCTCAGGACGTATGAATGATTCCGTTGGAACCAAAAGCAAATGGGATCAAAGACGTCCTTTGCCTTCTTCCTCTTAATATTTCTGTAACTCTGCTGCAGGTTTCTGTTCCCACACTTCTGCTGACATAAGTACATATTGAACTGCTTATTCAAATGAATATACAAATTATCTGTGTAAAAGGCAACAAGTATTTATTTAGTTGTGAGGTGGTTTTAATCAGTGTTTGTTTTCCTTAACCTAGATAATTTCACAGATCTGCCTCAGGGAAGGCTTAAACAGTTGTGTCAATATAACTGGCAGGAGAGAAGTGTGGGAGCAAACAGCTGACAATGAGTGAGAGGTGATAATGATAAAACCTCTCTGCTGCTGAGAAATCTCTAATATAAGTCTGATATAAGCAGACTGTTCCATTCCAAAAAAGGGAAAATGGAAATTATTAGAGATGATGCTAGTGTTCAGGACCACCAGATTTCCACATCTATAACATGTTCAGTATATAGCAAACTACCATTGAGTTCACTTTGCCTGAAATTGACTGGACAGCATGGAGCAGTCAACAGATACTTTCTGCCTTTCAGTATCAGATATTACATTATCCCTAATGCAGTCTAGATGTGAGCTGTGTTAAAAGAAACTCCTTCCCTTCTCTGCTCCTGCTTTTGGCTGCATGTGTCCAGTATTTCCCTTGAGTCAGATCCAATGACAGAAATTTATCCCACCACTAAAAGAATAAACCCAAAGCAAACAAAAATTAGTTTTCCATTAGATTAGGTTGCTAAAGTGACTCATCCTGCAGCTGTGGATTAGTTACATCTCATGCAAGGAAATGAAACAGCAGCTGGGGCTGGGGAAGAGACCACCCTGGTCAGTGAGAGCTCACAGTTTCTCCAAACATGCTGTCATGTTCTGGAAGACGCAGTCTCACCCTCAGCCCACTTCCCTCCCTTCCTGTCAGCATGAACATCTGTGTGGCAATGATGTGGAGCTAAAGAGCTGACCTGTGGTGTTTCTAGGCTGGATCAAGCTTACCAAATAGTGATGCACTCTCATGCCTTGCCCATAAGGGAAGGGATAGTGCAGAGCAGGGTTTAATGGCCAGGACTAAAGTGAGGCTGCTTTTCATGGCAGGGTTGCTTGCTTAACGTCCATGCAAAGCTCTGGATTTAGGATATAGCTGTAAGGCATCTTAATCTTATCTAAAACACAACTTCAGCACTCATGCTGCATCTTCCCTTACCCCTGGACCAGTATTCCTGTGAGATGATGATAGCAACCAAGTTCAGAGAAGTAATTTGGTAAAAAAAAAAAAAATCCATTTTAAAAATGGCTTTTTGACCATATGGCTTCTCAAATCACCTCATTGCTTTATCAGGTGACAGGGGAAAAAGTAGAACCTCTGATTGTGGTAGTCCTGATTTTAAATCTGTTCCGGCAGCCAGCGAATTTCCTCCTCAAATACATCTACCGTGGGTTGATACAAGTAAGAAACAAGACTTCTCTGGAGCTTCCCTGGTGTCCCAAGTGCAAACAGCCACTTGATTTTAGTATTTTCATTTTGGAGAGAAAAAACAATTTGACTCGTTCTTTCCTGTTTAGTGTTTCTCCTTTTTGACACCTAGAATTCTAGCCCTGCATTGCAAATAGGTGATAATAAAACTGGCACAATGTTAATCTGCTGTTTCCAAGTCTTAACACAGTGGAAGAAATCAGTGATCAGGGTCTGCATTAGTAGAAGAAATAATTTTTCTGGTATAATTTCTTTGTGCAGCCGAACACAGAGTATAGAAATGAGTTTCCTGATAATGAAGATGATCAAAAGCCTGGCTCTATAATATTGGTGACTGTGAAAAGCTATTTTTTTACTACAAAAAGGAGGCTTTGTTTTTCTTAATTGTTTCAATTATTTCTGGGTAAATATCTGTAACTCATTTTGGAGGGGATATGAATTCATAGACTCATTGTGAAAATATTCAGTTTGAGCTTTTAGCATACCATGAGGTTATAAATTCTCTTGCCTTTTCAATATGCCGGGAAGTTTCAGACCATTTGAGGGAAAATAAGGAAAAAAATTCCCTTTTACTCCCACCAGTTTAAGACTTTCTGTATGATGATGACAGATCTGAAGATCATTATCTTTCTATAACATGATGACACAAGGCTTTTTCAAGGAACCCCTCCAAAGAATGAGTACCATGAGTATCATGAGTACCAAGAGTTGGGAGTTCAGACTCTGGTCATGATGGCTGCAGAAAGGAGGACGGGTGACACTCTGGTTCAGAAATTCTTGGTGGCTGGGAGAATGGCCAGATGTCTTTGGTGGTGTATGTGCCTGTGGCTGCTGCTGCTGCTGACAGTCCCAGGGGACTGAGGGAGGCTCCCCCTTTGCCAGCAGATCATTGTTTTGCTCTCTGTAAGCTGATGCATTTTATTGCCTTTCTTTTTCTCTTGCAAAGCTTCTTTTGAGATTTTCCTGCCCTATTTGTGCAGAAGGGAGAAACAGACAACCTAGTTTGGTGAGGATGTACCATATGCATGTGTAACTTGAAGGCTGAGCCAATGTTGCAGACCAGACTCAGGTTCAAATGCAAATTAAGGCTAGGAAAGGACTCCCTATATAAAAAAATTCGATTCATCCCTGAAACTGCAAGGCTGTTTTAATGGTGCTAGGGGAACCTGGCATGGATCAGTTTCTCCAAAACATGTCCTGTGCTGGTCCAGCTGCACGCTGACTGGTAAACTTAGGCAATTTTTTTAAACCTGGTGTTAGTTTGGATATTTTTTCAGAGAAAAACACAAAAAAATGCCCAAAAAACTTGTATTTAAGAGATACCACTTTAAATTCATTCATTGACCCAAAATGATATATTTTTTGATTATAAGATACACTTTTAACTTTTATTTTAAATTTATTTCCTATTGTAAATAAAAATATTGCTTTGATGAAAAACATGCGAGAAAATGTTTTTACCTAAAATGTGCACTCACTCAGAAAATTGTGATGGTAATAACACTATACCTGTATTTAATTTTTTCCGACACTGAAACAGTTACCTAAATTAAATCCAAATTGATGTTGAATTTGGGACCTCTGAAGCTCCATTTTTTACCCCGAAAAGTCATTATTTTCTTCAATATTTTGTACTTTCTTTAGAAAATTCATGGGGCACAGATATGTAACTCTAGCAAAGGAGGCTGGTCTCCACCCTGTTTCATCCTTGTTCCCAGCAGAGATATTTGTTTAGGCATTTGTGGGAATGTAATTTCTATCCCAGTTTCTTTCCCTAGTGATCTTGCCACAGGTTTCTTTTTATGGAGTGATAAAACCAGGTTTTGTATGTGCAGTCTTTAAAATAAAAAACAAAAAAAAATAAAGTTCCACAATTGATTCACCATCAGTATAATGTGCAAATAAAATTAATTATTCTGATTAACCTTGTAAATTCATACAATTGTCTTACTGAGTGACTTCCTCTTTGTGCTTTGCTCCCTTCTGTTAAAATCTAAACCAAACAAAAAATGAAAATTCTCCAGTGCCTTTTTGGTGCTCTTCTAGTTAGAAAAAGGAATTACATACTAATTTTACTGCGGGATCTTGGACATTTTCTCACCCAGATTTGGTTGGTATTCCTGACTACAGCATGTGAAATAGAATCTATTAAAGTTATGGCAAGGAATTTTCAGAGTTCTTCACCTTTGACCTGCCTCTGCTCCTTTACTAATTTCAGCTGAAACAAAGAGAAATTATGTAAAGTGCTTCTTCCTTTCAGAGGAATCAGAAGGCTAGCTTGAGACAGTAATGTTTTCATAAAATTGCACTCATTATTTAAAAAAAACCAAATTGTCATTTGCAAATTCTGCTCAACATGTGGTTTTTTGACTTCCCTGAACAGAAGGATGAATAACAACTTCAGGATTTCTCCCTGTGTATTTTATTCTTTGATCTTACAGTATTTCTTTCTGGTGATATTTATTCTTTTTTCTTCTGGCTTCCTTTGGTAAATTAATATATGTGGAGCTTCTAAAAATTGCTTCAGTGGAACTAGTAAAAAGGGAATTACACAAACCCATTCTCTCCCCCAAAAAAACAATCTCCTTGAAACAGCTAATTATTTTCATGTTTGTGGGCATCCCTACACTAAGACTCTTCTGAACTCCCACGGTTCTAGACTGTCTCAGTTTCTGACCTCCCAAGTAAAACTTTTAGTGGAAACGCAGCGTCAAAAGACTTCTCCTTGATCTCTCTGAGAAGGCTCTCTCTTGTTATAGTTTCCAGTTCCTCAGCTGCAAATCTACTAATTACACAACAGATAATTAGGTCCATATAAAAGCCTCAAAAAATCCCAGACTTAGGAATCACCTCAAAACAGAGGCTGGATCTCTTTGTGAATTGGCTAGTCCGACTAAAGGATTAATTTATGGAATATTCAAGCATATTCCTCATTATTATCTGAAAAGAAAATTAAATCATTCTAGGTATTGCATTTGGGGCATTTCCATAGTGACAAAAATTCCATTTTTTCCCTCTTTTTTCTTTCCTTCTAAAATTGTAAGAACAGAATTTAAGTTTCTTAGACTGACTGAAAATCGCACTCAACAGAGTCCATCTTAGTCTTCTGTAGAGCATTCCCTGGGAATTTGTACACATTGATGAGAGTCATCTCTTCTCATGGCTAAAGAGGCTCAGTTCGCTCAATCTTTGTTCACAGGACAGATGCTCCAGATCACTAATCATCTCTGTAGCCCTTTTTGAGACTCCCTCTGGTATCTCCATGTCTCTCATATTGAAAAGCCCAGAACTGAACGCAGTACTCCAGGTGTGGCCTCACCAGTGCTGAGAAGAGGGGCAGGGTCACTTCTCTATTGCAATTCTTTCTCTTGATGCCATGATGATTTTTGTCTTTTCTTTTATACCCCTGTTATACCTTTTTGCAACTTCTGTATTCTTGGTGCTTTTGCCTACATTCTTGGACTTGTTTGTTAAGCTAAGAGACTAAACATTTTAGAGGCTTTGTAGTTAGGGTGCCAGTGTGCCCAGGCCCCAAGGTCCTCTCCAGAACACATTTTGTAAACTAAGATAGAACCATCCAGGGGAAGGTTCCTTGGGGAGGGGGGCTCATTCGAGCCTCTCATTGGGGAATTTTTGATAGATATGCTAATTAGTAAGACCTAGAATGTAAAACCAGATATAGAGGAGGGGGATTGCGGTGGCCATTGCGGGGGTGCATGGAGGTGTATTCGACCTGGTCGTGGTGCACCTAAGGATCCTTACAATAAATACCAAGGTAATACCCTTTTCCCCTTCTAACCGTGTTCGCCTCTTGATTTTAAGACCAGGAAAAGGCATCAGTCTGATGCAGCTCTGGGCATCACTCACCTTCTGTGGTGCAAGAGCACGTTGCTGGCACACCAGGAGCCCCAGGCCCTGTTCTGCCAGGCTGCTTTCCAGCTGGATTGCCCCGAGCACATGCTGGTGCTTGGAGCTGTTCCTCCCCAGGAGCAGCACTTTCCACTTTGCTGAACTTCATGAGGTTCCTGTCAGCCATTTCTCCATATACTGAGGCCAACCTTTCTTTGCATGGCTAATACAATAATTTTGGCGTTCCTATGAAAAGGTATTTCCTCGCCTAGTGCAGTATAAATTATAAGATTATTTTTTGTTTCTCTTGAAGCCCGTCTCCAAAACAGAGTACACTTGTGCAGCCAGGTTCAGGTTCTTAGTCTGTAAGCAAAACAGATATTTTTCATAAGTCAGTTATGGAGATTTAAATTAAAAAGTAAATAATGAGTTGATTTCCTGCTAATTTTATGGTATTTTTTGTGTATTTATTGAAATTATGCATATAAACCAGTTTGCTAAGGAAAATTGTTAATATTTTATATCTAATGTCTTTCTGTCTAATACATTCAATCTTCCATAAATGTAAAACCTCATAAGACTAAGAAATAAGGATTTAAAAGAATCTTTTTCTGGATAAATATTGTGCTTTTATTTAAATGAATGTATTCTAGATTACCATAAGGTCATGTGTGTCAGAACAAAGAAAAAACCCTATTCTGTTTAAAGATGGGTTGAGTTTATTGGTGTTATGTGATAATTATCTAAATTCATGTCTTTTATTTCCACTGCTCTATTAAATTACGTTACTTTCCTTAACATCCTATTTTAATAACAGTCATTTTGGGAATAGGTGCAGACATTTGCAGAACTAATATGGGAATTAATTTTTCTGAAGGCCTTAGAAAAATTGTCTATTTCAAAACCTTTTATAGAACTGTGTTTGAAAAGGTTCTTTCAATATTTTATTCTGAAGGGATGTCCTAGTCTTCTAAATTCACCCTTCCAATCATGATAAAAAAGTACCGAGTGGGCTCTTTAACCTTTACTTCTAAAATATATTAAATACCTGATTATGGTTAAACATAAAGAAGGGAATTTATAGTGGTTACCACTGTTGGTGATACTGAAGTGAAAATTTTGTAACACTGGAATCATTAACATGGCTAGGAAAAAAAGTATAGTCTTTAACCTTGCCAGTGGCCTAATAAATTCAATAAGTTTCTAAGTAATGTGAGGAAAATGAAGTAATGAAAGTCTTTTCAGTGAAGAATTTTCAACTTCTTCATTCTTCTGTCTTCTTTAGAGTTAATTTGTGTCAGTTTTTCCCCTGAACCTTTTTCCCAGTCACTGCCAGGTCCTTCACTTCCCATAAAAATCCCATCTTCTGCACTCGAACATTCAGAACTACTCTTCAATACATCAACACTTACATTTTTACCCGCACCTTTTTTTT
>VZRQ01000601.1:19948-33006 GCA_013397975.1 Machaerirhynchus nigripectus
CAAAACAAACTAGCAAACACTCACACCAAAACTTGTGGAAAACCCAGGGAACACAGGTTATCTGCTGTATGAGAAGAGGTAAAAAAAATATTTTACACATTTCTGAATTGTTTTGCTGGATGAGTTTAATAGCTTGAGACACCAGAATGTTCAGGATGGAGTCATTCTGAATAGTGCCATCCAAAAATCACAGTCATTCCCACAGCCCAGGCAGTAGTCAGCTGTTCCCACAGGGTGTATTAGCAAAACCTTTCCACATCAGCAAAGCCTTTAGATCACATTTCACGTCTTCAAAAGTTATCTAACAGCATTGCTGAAGAAAAGCTTACATAACTGAGAGTGAATTTGCACTTATAGGGTTGTAATTTGAGTCTTTGTGAAAGTACGAAAACCTCAATGCACAAAACCAAAAGCGTGATGAAAAATAAAAGTATTTGAAAGGAAAACATCTTTCTGTGGCTTTCCTCTACCAAAGTTAGATATATCTTAGCCAGCTGTATTAAGATTTGGAGTACAGGTAAGGATCTAGGCCTTTGTTTGGCGCAGTTCTCATGAGGTGACCATGTGCTGGCTCACATGAGCTGGGGACAGGATGAAGGCATTTGTGTTAGCTGAGGAAAAAAGTTCTGGAAATAGACAGTTACATTCTAATTTCTGAAACGAGATGAAAGGCGGTCTTTTGCTACTTTTGTAACCTACTTCGATTGCTTAGATATCTTTTGTTCAAAGTCTGGTTTTGGCTCCTACTCATTGGATATGTCTTATTCAAAGCTCTTTTCCAACAACACAAGTTCAGTTTCCCATGATATTTATCCCTAAAAACTGTTTCCTATTTGCTGAAGGATAAGCTTCTATTTTACATTCTTGAGACTAATAATTATTGACACCATGACTCATACAAATCTAGCTGATTCCCACCATGTGAATTTATTTTGCAGGCTTGTTACTGTTATAGTAATGTTACTGGAGCTGGGGCTTTAAGATGATGGATAACCTTGCCTATTAAACTGGTGCTGTATAGATTGATCCTAAAAAACAGTTTAAACAGTTAATGAAAATCAAAAGATCATAGCAGTATATGGACTTATATATCTGGCCTTTTCATGTAAATCAGGATTTCTTATTCGAGTAACCCTGTTGGTTAGGAACTCGGTTGGTTCAGTATATGGTGGAGAGTAAGAAAAATGCTTATACAGTTTATGAAGTTTACCCTTTTAAAACATTCTTCTCCCTGATACTATAATTTTGCATAATAACGTTTCCTCTTTGGATAGTGGGACAAATGAGAGTAGCAACTGACTTGACTGGCCGAATCCAACTACTGGTGATTAGCATTATCAAAGCAGTGTTTCTCACTCTCTGAAATACTGTGGACCCCTCACTCTTCTGGAAACACCTAATCTGTCTAGCAAACACAAAACAAAGCAACTCTGTGTGCAATCCCATATGTAAAAGTCCTGTTTTCTTTGCACCAGGAAGCATAAGTATTTTGAAGAGCCAACAGCTTGAAAAAGCAACAGCTTACAGTAGAACTGGAATTATTATTTCCTCACCATCACCAATCCTTATTTTGTTTTAACCCAACAGACAACATGAAATTCTGCCAAGATACTTGTACAAATGCTTATTTATTTTCTTTTTGTTTCTCTGACACTATGCACTGTTAGGCAGGATTCTGATTGTGGCAAATTAGATGCTGGTGGATGAGATAACTGACAAAATTATGGGCAGAGCAGTAATTTTGGATAATCTTTACAATTTAGAAAACTTACATTGACCTATGTTTTATCTCACTTTCTTTTCAGGAGTAATATTGCTTTTTTGGTTTTTTGATCCCTTCATTACTGTACTAGTTACAAGTTTTCATTAACAATGCTGCTCTAATGTCATCACAGAAAATCGTGTATCAAATCTGTTGTTGTATAAACTTTCTGAAAATTTATTTTCATCTGAGCAAATTCCACGAGGTAGTGTTTAAATTTACTCATTTATCAGAATTTATACACAGATAAGTTATGCTGCTTGTTTCTTTTTCAGCTAATGTAAGTCATAGTAAGTCCACCACATAATATGGGTCTACTGTCAAGCTGAAGACTTACTAATTTATCTTTGCAATCCTGTACAAAAGATATATTGGCTCCAGGTGCTCAGATAATAATAATAATAATAATAATAATTACTGCACCTGTTAAATAAAAGTTATAAACACTACTAGTANTAATAATAATAATAATTACTGCAACTGTTAAATAAAAGTTATAAACACTACTAGTATATATATATACTGCAGAACACAACATGTATTTGTCCTTCTTTGTAAGTGAGTTTCCAATCTGTTATCACAAGTTGTGGGGAAAATTTTGTCAGTTTGTTACTTGCCATGCCTTATGTCAAATTTTATTTTTTAGAATTGCTAGTTTTACATTTTCAGTTTAAGAATCACTTAATGTAGGGAACAGAGTATTCAACAGACTTTGGTTGGATATGTTTGAAACAAACCTACAGATTTATGTATTCCATGGTATGTGGCAGTGGACTTCCTTAGTTTTGAATGCCTCTGTTCCAGAACAACTGATCAAGAATAATAATTTTGAAAATATCAAGAAGTGAAAATGAAAATCTGAACCACCATTACTGGACCAGTAATGACTTCTTGAATTCACAAAAAACCCAAACCCACCTCAACCCTGAAACATGAAATATGTGAGTGGTGTCTGTTGCTGTACTGTGCAGCTGTTCTGGAACTTCATAATGACAAGAGAAATGTCACTTTTGCTTACAATTTCTATTCCAAAAGTTTGAGCAGAAGAATCCAGCTAGCAGGCTTATCTCTCAATTGCAAGCTGCTTTCCTTGCTTTTTCAGGTGCCAAAAATTCCAGCTGCCCAATATCCTACTGTGAAAATCTTCAATTTCCTCTGGCAGCTTTTACGAAACAGCAAACTTTATCAATTATAAAAACCTTGTAGAAGATCTAAAGTTGAAAATGTCAGGAACAGTCTAAAACCAACCAAATAAAAGCTTAGGGCTTATTGGCTGGTTTGATTATTCATGCTCAAACTCATTTAAGGGGAATCCTCTTTTCCTTAATAGATCTGAGATTGCTGTGAAGTTTTTCCAGAGCTGGTAGAATTGAGAACTCTCAGTTGCATTGAGGGTGCTTCACTTTGGTGGCCACAGGCTTGTCCGTAAATGATTCTCTTTAGGGAAAGCAACAACAGAGCCCAGTGTGGGGTTTGCTTCAGGAAGGTTTGGAATCAGAGCACCTACCAAATTTCTCTGCTCTAATAAGAACAGAGAACACTTACAAAGAGAAGGATACAAGCTATGTGTGGACATTCTAGGCTGCTTGCATAGGGGATTTCTCTCCAGTGACTGTGCTCATCAGGTTTCTGTGCACACAGAACTTTGATTCTGAGTCCCCTACGAGCTTTTTGAGCTAAATAGGAGTTGGAAATAGGAATTTGTTACTGACCCAGCAGAACTGTTTGCATCATCAAATGTGTAACTTCTGATTGCACAAAAGCTCTTTGTACTACACCATTCACGTACTTAAAACATTTTATTTTATTTTATTTTATGTTACTCTGTCTCACTTTGATTCTCAAATGACATTTTGAAATGCATGAACTTTGAACATATGATGGCACTGTTGAGTAATCACTAAACTCTGTTTAGTGACTACATGCCCCTTCCCATGTGTGGTTTTGTTTTTCAGAAAAGCCAACAAAAAAGCCCTAACGAGGCTTCAGAAAGAAGTCTTCGTGGTTTTGTAAAAAACCTTTTCTCAATAGGTCATCTATTTTCACCCCATCAGTGACTTTCAACCTCATTTATTGACCAACATTTTGATCTCTTTTAATTTATTGATATTGTCAGTGATTTCTGGCCTTTTTCTTCTTTGCATTTTCAAAAGCATAGGTTGAAATATTTGATTTTTTTTTCTTGTTTTGATTGTTTGCTATCAGCATACTTCTGGCAACTCAGGAAGGTTGACTCAAATGCCAATACTCCTAAATGATTTTCCCAGCAGAACTCTGGGCCTGCAAGTGTGTGTGTATAATTTAGTGAGATATTGTCGTCCCTGGGGCCCCATCAAAACAACTTTCAGTCTATTTGCTCAAGAATGATAATAGAGGTATACCCTGCAGGAAGCCAGATAGAAGGCTTCCTGCCTCCTATACAGGAGCAATAAATGGAACACCAAAGTTCACGGGATCTGGGAAGGTCAAGTGAAAGGAACTGTGTCCTTTCATTTTCTAGCTAGCTGAAGCTGGTAAAGTCTGAGTGGATTGGTTTTGCTTCAGAATTCTTTTTAGAAAAAAAATCCAGCTTAAAAGTAAAAAGTCTGGGGATCATAGTTCTCAGAAACTTTTGCTCTGTTCTTTGGGACACTTCACGTATCTTCAGGCTTGTACTGCCAGCAGCAGTAGCAAACACAGATGACTCCGTTTGCAGCACTTTGTGTTTGTTTCCCTCCAGGGAAACAAAAGGCAAGTGTAAGTAGTGCTCCTTTCCCCTTTAGTTGACCCATTAATAGCATGCAAAACTTTGTTTTATTAATATTATTTTTTTACCCATGGAATACCTGTCACCCTCTAGCAGCTTAGATTAGTGTTTCCATTTGTAACCACTAGAGCATCATTTTCTGGCCAATAGGTGTTCTGCCTGGTGTTCAATTGCTTGGCTGGAAGATGACACAAACAATTACCCTCCTAAACTATTATGGAATTACAGAATAAGACAGGTATGAGTAACAGCTTCTCTGAAAGTGGTTAAAGATACAGAGGACTACAGAGTAAGCAGGAGTCAGCAAACTGTGATTTTGAAAGATACTAGAGAACAGAAAGCGTAAGTAGAAAAATTTCTTATGAGTGAAGTGATCTTCCCACCTTTTTAAGCTGAGATACTGTGCCCATTTTTGAGTGCTGCTGTTGAAGGAAGGGAGACTGGCTGCAGGGAATCTAGGCAGAAGTCACAAAAGTGATCATAGACATACAATACTTTTGAGTGTAGAACAAACATTTTGCAGTTGTTTGGTGAAGATTTACAGAAAAATATAAATAGATGGATGATGAAAAAAGGAAACCTCTGCATGTTTTATTTTGTGTTTCTGTGCTGAATAATAAACCAGTTGGAAGTATGGCAGGCACAGCCATATTTTCACTTGCATTTTTTGATTATGTCTGTATTCAGCCAGCAGCACCCCTTTGACCGTCCATTTCTGGCTCCAACCAGAAGTGACAGAAATAGCTGTAGGTGTGTGATTCTCTGAGAAAATTATATGAAATGGAGGGGAAATTTCTTAATATCATTTAGACAGCTGTATCAAAAGTTCTCAGTGAAGAACAAGGACAGATGATTTTCAGGAAATGGTTTGGTAGGAGAAAAGCAGTCCTCAAGGCACAGTCCATTCAAGCAGGAGCTTGTGGTGGTCATTTTTATCCTGCATCTGAGTGGAAGAAAGCAAAGACTACACACCTTAAGTTCAGCTCCATCAAGGATAGCAGTTCATTCTGTGTATGAATCCATTTTCCATTTTCTTCCACTTTGCCTTTTTTTTTTTTCCATCTAATACAATACAGCATTTTAGGTCATCGTGACCTTTATTAAAGGAGTGGTGTGGCCTCTATATGCAGAGATTTGCTTTAATCTGTACTCCCTCGAATATTTTTATTACAACAATGGCTTCTACCATGGATAGGAAATTCCCACCCTACAAAAAAACCACCCCCCCAAAAAAAACCCCAACAAAACAACTGTTGTTAAATGACATTGCTCGAGAATTTTTTTTTTCATCTGTGTTGCACTGTGTTTCCCACGTTTCAGAGTGTAGTTAGATATGTGTGCGTGTGTTGTGGACACAGGGCCTTTATTTCAAGACTATGTGTAAGCAGGGTGAACTAGATTTGTTTCTCAGATATGTTCTGGCAACTTTCCTAAATGCATTTCATTTGGTATTTAATCTCCTGCAGCTCCTGTGAAGTTGAAAGAAGATTTTTGCTGTCTTTATGTTTTTTTCTTACTGGCTATGTTATTTTTCAATACACTTCAAGCTTTGAAAATTCCCTATGTGCAAAGACACTATTTTAGTCCTCTTTGGAGTACATTCTTACTGCTCAAATGATGTAGTTAACCCTTGCTCTTTAATAACAATCCAAGTTGTAAGAGTTGCTTTCCTTATTTTTCTGTTTCTGGTTCAATTACAAAGCAACTCAGTGATGCAGAAATTGGAGAATTAACTTTTATTCAGAGTGAACACGCCATTAGTTACCTCTTCATTAAGAGAGTTATCTCATTCCTGTGTGAAGAGTTAACACTCAACAAGTGAACTTCTTTTCCAAGGCTTCCCAGCCGTGTCATGTTGAGAGATCCACTGTGGAATATGTAGTACTTACACTTGTTTCCTTGTATTGTGTCTGGCCCCCGAGCAAGGCTTCAAAGGGCTGTTTGCAGTATTTCTTTCCATTCAGGTTATGCTCTTTGATAACCATTCTTAAGTGCGTGCAAATGTAACTTTTTCTCTCCATTATGTTTTTCTAGTCTACATGGTGAAATAAGAGCACTAATGACTTTCCTGGACATTAGCTTTTGGAGATTAGTTAGTGTCACAAAACTTTTCACTGGATATAAAAAGCCCAAATAATCTTGACAAAGTAGCCTTTTTCTGTTTTTCTCAACAGCACTGTGTTTAAAAAAAAATGTATTGCAGTGAAAATTATGATGCTTTGGCAAGACAATTTGAACCAAAGGCCTTTTCATTTCTTCCTAAATAGGATGGGTTGCCACATCAGTATGGACCCACTCAGTTCATTAAAATCAGAAGAAAAAAATACCAGTAAGCATCAAATTATTACATCTCCTAACTAAATATTATTTTTCCTTTTGGAACCATCCCATTGTACTATAACTGAAATATATGATTTTATTTTCAGCTGAATTCCCAAGAAAAAAACAATGCTTATGGGAATGAATTCTGTGCCTTTGGTTCCTCCTGATAAATTTTAAATCTCTTGGCCAATCTCAGTTTAATATATTACATAAGTAGTCAGACAAATATGACATTTTTGCACTGCTCTTTTCTCTTCTCTTGTATTTCCTTTGGTTGTCATACCCCAAGTCAGAAAACACAACCTTTTTTTGGAAAAAAAAAATCATTTACAGGGTATTTTATCTGATCATCAGCTTTCTGGACAGGGAAATAATGACCACAATATTCTACAATGACCATAACCTGCCTAAGATGAGATTTGCAGCAAATAGCTGGTTATTTTGGGGTATTTGAACTAAAATAGAATTTTGAAAATGACGATGTTCGGAGAGACCTGAGTACCAGTCTTCTCGTAGCCAGTCTTCAATAAATGTAACATTTAGAATCAGTAGAAACAATCTAAACTTCTTAGTCAACATTCATAAAAATATATTTCTATAGAAATGTATGGAATTGATCCTTGCAACATTTTCTAAAACCTTTCTGTGAGGCAAGTCTTCAATTTTTCCACTGTCAGAGCTGTTACCAGGCATGAGTTCTCAGACTCTTGTTCTTCCTTCCCTGTTTTCACTGTTAAATTCCTGATCCCATGAGATAGGAATGATTGCAAAACTCCAGGGTAGGTTAGATTTTGAAGCTTATGGGCCTATTCTGTCATTACCATATTTCATGCATATTTTAGGAAATACAAATAAGAGAAATAGGGTTCAACATTTATTTGATTCTTACTGTTTAGTGATAGGAAATTCTGGGGAATTATTCACAGCAGAATTAGGTCCTTAATACCCTCTATTATAGTCTTCTGAATAAATTTGTTGAGTTTTTTTATATCTGATCAGTACCCATAATTTAACTCTGTGTTTGTGAAACCAGTTCTAAGCCATGTCTTTTTAATGCAACTACTCTTCTTGTCCTAGATACTTTTTGTTTGAAGTTCTAAGAACACTTCTCTTATTAAAGTTTTTTAAAATTATTTTTATACCTGTCGCTTTTACAAGCTTTTCCTAAATGTTTTTTCTAGTTTAGTATCATCTAAAGAAATTAATAGAAATCTCAGGCATACTGAAGCTTTCAATTTCAAAAGTGTCTTTGAACAAGTTTTGTAATCAAAAAGATAAAAGAAGGGAAAAACCCCAACGTGCCATATTAATGCACTTCTCAGTAGTAGCCTTGTCTGGTTCAGTAAAAGAGTAAACATGCTTTTATTTTCCAGTTAAAATTGATAAACTAAGTAATATTAGAGAAATGGCTTAGATAATGGACAGAATGAATAATTTTTGATGGAGTAGTTGGTGCTTGAATAAGAATTAAGGCTAGTTGCAGCAGAGGACACCTAGCTAATCTAACATCTTGATAATTCATTTGAAGCTTTCACAAAATGATCTTGGAGACTGAATAATGTCACTTCACTAAATGAAATTCATAAAAGGCAGAACAGATCTAAGTCTATGATCACACAAGTTCCTGGTGGTTTGGGGATTTAGTCTTTAAGGGAGTCAAAACAAAGGAATATGAAAACAGCAATGAAACATAGAGAAAAAACCAGTGTTCTGTTAGAGAGGCAGCCTGATAAATCTCACACATGTTTAAAAATAACTGTTTCATTCTGAGAGCTAAAGAAGAATGTATTTTGCCAGTTAAAAGAATATATATCCTTAAAATTTACTTAAAGCAATAAAAACTTTCCTTCCCAGGCAGAGATTTGGATTTTCTTAATTTTATGCTAACAGCACACTCCAGGGGTTTGAAAGCTTTGATCCACAGCACTGCTCTCTTTGGAAGGCATATCCAAGTCTGTAGTTTGAAGGCTGGTTGTTTTGTCCAAGCATGAGCATTTTTTGTTCTATGTCCTAGTCACGTTCCCCAAATCTCTACTTCTTCATGGCTTAGGGAATATCTTTATTGGGACTGCACACTCAGGGCTGGTTGTTTTTTCTCTTATTGTTGTTCGTGTTCTATTATTCACATATTTCCAATGCATGACATTTTTGCACCTCACAAAATTACAGAATCATCAGGGTTGGAAGAGACCTTCAAGATCATCTAGTCCAACAATCAACCCGGCACCATCATTATCACCCCTAAATAATATCTGCAAGTGCCACATCCAGATGCCTCTTGAGCACTTTTTATAATAAACCTGAGTGTTGAATAATGCTTGTTTGACTCATCTTTTCAAATACTCTACTAGAATAGCACAGAACACATTTTGTTAAAAAAAAAAAGCCCAACAAAAAATCAAAACAATACTCCAAACCTTTGATTTTTTTTTTCTAAAGAAAACATGCTACTACATTGCATAGTAAACTACTGAAAAGACTTTCAAACACAATTTCACCTTAGTCCTTTCTTAATAAGAAAAACTAACAGACATCTTCCACCACAACCTCCCTATGCCAGGGTCTCTAGTTCAGCAGAATTCTCACGTCTCCTTCTGTGAGTGATGACATTTCACATGTCCTCAGTTACACATTTTGTTATGCACCTACCCAGACTAGGGGCAAACTGAGGTCTTCCTCTAGGGGTTTCTGTAGTTTGTTAAAGACAACTAAAGGGAATCATGTATAGTCTGAATTCAGTGGTTTCTTGAGAAGCAAAATCTTAAGTACCTTTTGGGGCCCCATACAACACTGACCGACTCACAGGGTTATGGGCTGGGAAGAATATTCTTGCTTAATTTTCTGATTTGAATAAGTTGATAAATATGCATTTTTTAAATATGCTGATAATAATTTTGTGACTAATGTTGATTGACCACTTTTATATTCATTTAGTTTAAGGTAATTTTTTAGTTGACCTTCATTTGTCAAAATACTGTATTTCACTAAGATGAATTCACAAATTCTGTCCTTAAAAGCTCTTGTATCTATTTATGCAACTATCTTAATCAAAACCTAAATTTTTTTAGTCAAATTTTAATTCAAGAATCACATTAACATTTTAAGCATTATTTGTTACAGCCATGAATAACAAGTAGTTTTAGTAACACAGTAAGTTGGAATTCTTAACTACTGTCTTAATTACTGAAAATGCTTTGTTAGATTTACTTGATGTCTGATACTCCTCAAAAAACATCCAAGCAAATCTCTTTGATTTTATTCTTTTTTAGTTGTTTTGCTTTCTGTTCTTAGTTTGTTGGCTTTATTCTTAAACTCAGTCAAACTAATTGCTGCATAAAAAATTTAAAACTCAAGGAGTCAATATGCTTTGTTGCATATTTGTGGTCACTCTCAAAATAATTTCTTGCAAAGGCAAAGCCATAATGAAGTTGCAGGCAACTGTGTACTAATGACTTCCCAGTAAAAGCTTCTGGGAAGATCTAAGCATAAAGGTTACTTCCAGCACACATTTATTTATTTAAAGATAAGGTAAGTGAAAATATTTCTAGTCCGCATCTTTCTTTTTTTTTGGTGGGTTTTGTTTATTTGTTTGATTTTTTTCAATATATACATGTATAAAAAATCCCACTTTTGTCTTCCTCTCAATGCTTTCTGAGACAGAAAAAGGTAGGTTTCTCTTGCTGTTTCCAACTGACAGTGTATTCACCACTAACAGGAGATTCTGTGTTGTTACTTGTAAGCAAAATCCATGGTCGCTTGTTGTGGCACTTACTTAGCCTTTCCCATAAGCATTTGAAAAGTGGCATGAGTATGTAGTTTCTGTTTGTTTTCTGTGCTAGCTTTTTGAAGAATGATAAAAAATAAGCCAGGGAAAAACCTCAAGAGGTGATGCAGTTTATTACAAATGGCAGGACTAAGTATAGTTAGATTGTAGCACAGTATGTGGTAGCTTTCTCCTAAACACCTCAAGAGTGAGATTTCATAGTATCTCTAGAATACCTTTTGGTATGTTTCAGGGAGGGAAAAAATGTCCAAGCTATCTAACGTAAATAATTTTTACTACAAATTATGCTGATTCTTTCTCATTCTGCTTCCAGACACCTGGAAAACAATTGATTGTCTCTCTCTCTTAATGTCAGCACTTAGTTATTAGAAGATTGTTATCAATGTCCTTCCTTCCTCAGTCTTCTCTTTTCTAGACTAAACAAAGTCCATCAACTTCCTTAAGAGGTTATTCTTCTAAACTCTTAATTATTCTTGTAACCTCTACCACAGAATCTTTCCAATGTGCTTTTTTTTGGTTCTAACACCCCAAAGCTGCATTAAAAACATCAGCTATTAAAAACTATGGCCTTATTAATTTACTACCAATCCTTTAAATTTTGTTTAGTTTTAATTTTGTCTTTTTTATTTGTTTTTCAAGTTTGAATAAATGGAATCACTTCATTTAAAATTGTGAATTTCATATTCTAAAATATTAGCAGTGTTCAATCAGCATCTTTACAGGATCTAAACTTGCTTTTCATAGTTCTCTGTTCCTTTTTGTTTAATATTTTCTTGACTTTAGTAGAACTGGAATTGTAACTGAGTGACTAATAATTTTTAGATATAATCTCCACCAGTCTATGTGTATTTTTTTAGTGAAGGAAGTAATGGGAGTGAGTCACAGTTCTATTAACTTTATTAAGTTGAACTTGGTGGAAATCACATCACCTAATAACTTACCTCTTGCACAGTGTATGCACAGTTTATCATTATAAGGGAAGAAAGAACAAGCCACATTCTAAAAGCTAGCCCAGAGAAAGATTGTCACTATGCCTGGCAAGGAGAAGGAACTCTCCTTTACATTCTTCTCGTTTTGATGCTGTCTTCCTCAGTGAAGGAAGTATCCAAATTTGGACTTGTACTGATAAATCAAATTTCTCGTGTATACTCCTGTTTAACCTCAAAGAATCTGTAGTGCTTTGAAGGAGTGCTGACATGTGCTGATGATAGTTGCTGTGTAAGTTATTCAAGGAATTTTGTGTACACATACCATAGAGACAATTTTTCCAAGCTTGTGTTCAACACAAGAGAAATGTTTTTTAAAGGCAAGATATGTGATGACAACTATTCCATTCCTATCTATAACGAAATTAGGTTTGTTTGCTGTGATTGTACTGCTTCTTGGTGAGCATCTCTCTTCCTAAGAGAGCAAAGGATCACAGTACTCTGCCTCATATCACATCAAACAGTTCAGCAGGAAATGTCAAAATGTCACATTCGGAACCAAAATTTCAGAGGTGGCAAATAAAAGAATGCTCAGGTGCCGTTACCCTTGCTACAAGTCACCACATATTGACCCTACATGCATTTTTCTTTTCCATAAGAGTCTCAAATAGTACTAGACTCACTTTTAGCCTGAGTCAATCAGCTCTACTGTATTATATCCTTCCCTGCTTGAGAATATGTCAAGGAGGAAAGCAAGAAAATATTAGATACAGATTTGGCCTCTCTTTTTTTTAATGCCATCTGATGTTTTTCTAGAATTTTTAAGGTTTTACTTTTCATTTTATTAAGCTTCTTTTTCTAATGTCCACTGACACACCACTTCATCCAGAGTGAAAGCTGTCAGTGTTGTAAGAAGCAGAAAATAATATATTTAAATGGTTTCAGCTGTAGAAGACATAGGCAAACATCCAGAAATGGTGTATTTTTGCAATAATATACGTGGCTTTTTATTGATGTCATAAGGGAAAGAAAATGAGAAAAGATTATACACATATATATATATATATATATACACACACACTTATATACTCTTCTACTCTAATGAAAGCAGGCCCTTGTGAGTTTATAAAATAATGAAAGGGAAATCTCCCCCTCTCTTTTATTTTACATATTTTTTACTCTTTAGCTCTTAGTTCATTATTTAAATAATTCTGCCATTTCATGGAAATCTGTCCTCTTTTTTATTAGTTGGTTGTATCCAGTGCTCGGTCATCCGATTTTCTCTGTTTTTTTCTTATTTAAAGAATCAATACAGAAATGGAATCACAGAATGGTTTGGGTTGGAAGGAACCTTAAAGATCACCTATTCCAACCCCCTGCTATGGGCAGGACCATCTTTCACTAGACCAGGTTGCTCTAAGCCCCCCCCAACCTGGCCTGGAACACTTTCAGGGACGGGGCAGCCACTCTGCAACCTGTGCCAGGGCCTCACCACCCTCACAGGGAAGAATTTGTTCC
>VZRQ01000601.1:42014-171568 GCA_013397975.1 Machaerirhynchus nigripectus
TTTTTTTTTTTTTTTTTTTTTTGTCACAGACATCACTTCAAGCTAGTATCTACAAGTTATTTTTTGGTCTAAATTGTCATTTACAGCTATGTAGAGCACCCACACACTATAGTACACAAGTGCCCTTAATGTTTATGTATAATACACTTTGTTAACATGCATTATGTTTTGTGTCACAGTTAGAGCAATTTCATTCCATAGAAACTATAACATTTGTTTTCATTCCACCTTGGAAAAAGACCAAAACCTTTTGGAACACTGCAGCAGAAATGGAATTATCAAAATCAATGTTTATGTATCAAAACATGTGGAGGTGATTAGGGAACTGGCCTGGCACAGGGGAAATCCAGCTTCAATTACATTGTTCTATGTGAACCAAAACAGATTTTCTCCTGCTAGAACATGTTGAATCAGGCAGGCTAAGGATTTTAACCTCTAGTTCCTTTAACAATCAGTCTGTTCTTCCCTTCTCTTTCATCAAACTTGTTATTTAAGTTTTTTTGCAAATCATCTCCTCTTGAATAAAAGGTTCATTTTTTGAAATGTCATACCGTAAAAGGGTGTTCCAATCAAAATTATTCACAGTGCCCATAGTTTAGCATGCAAATGTTGCAACTTCCACTTCAGCAGTAGAGAACTCAGTCTCAGGTGTTGTGGTATGCACAGGATCGTGATGAGAATCAGTGAAAACAGCTGGTTTGGGACTAAGATTTTTTATGCTTTATATAATGGACCACACTGTTATACAGATGAGCTATACAGTTATTCAGACCTTCTGTTTTTTCATTTTGTGAAATATGAAAACAATCAATTTAGAATAATAGCCATTGTTACTTTAACTTCTCAAATCAGATGTATGACTACAAGCATATGAAGTTGGGCTGCTCACATCAGCCAATGAGGAACACAAAAGCATCTTTGCTAAAATAAGCTCTGACCCACATTTAGCAGTAAAAGTCTTTCTTTGAGGCTGGATTCTTGACTGAAATGCCAATCCTCAATTCGAGGGCCCAAGTTCTCTCTAGTATGCAGACTATGACTACTCTTCATTTGGAATGTGAGAAGAGACAGAGTTGTGATTAGGGGTTGCCTCATGACTTGAAGACTCAGTTGAGGAAATGAGAAGCACACATTTATTACATTTAGACTAAAGAAGTCTGGACCACAGTTTCCAGATCCACAGCACAATCAGAAACCACCAGCCTGGAAGAGATGTTAAGGGAAAAGTTTCTCCATTTTCTCAGTTGGTACCGGGCCACAAAAGAAAGGTAAAGTTATGCAAAGACTAAACAAGGAAAACCAAAAGGATGGCTTGTTTAAGTGCGAGAGCTAGGCAGTGTCATAAACCCTGGGTACTGTCCAAGCTTGTATTAGTGCTTATGTAATTATTTTTTGTAGTGCCTTGTTGCTGTAACAGGCTGTTAACCAATACAATTAACTTTTCTTCAGGAAATGGCAGTAAATAAAAGTTTAGTTAATTAACTATGCTTCCTCAATTATTGTGAAGAACAGATTTTTTTTTTTGTTTCCCAATACACTTTCTTGAAAACAGTTCAACTTGCAGTGGAATATGCCAGGGAGATGATCAGTTTGTTGTGCTTGGTTGCCCTACAGGAGCCTCTAGGTCCCTTCATTTGCTGTGAAAATACACAGCAGCTGCTCATCTCCCCTTGTTGGTAGCCTCAGTCACACATGGGACCTAGCTTGGAGGAATTTTGAACTGGAATGTTGGCTGATTTGCAGCTGAGAAAATTGACTTGCTGTTGAGAGGAAAAAAAAAACCAGGTTAATGAATGTTTAAAACCATCTGTATAATTCAGGGGTGAAATTTGCTTTACATTACATATTTATATCAAATGTGTTATATATTTGGTAGCTTTGCTCAGGACTTGAGATTTCATTTGACCTTCAGGAACACATTTCTTTATCCTAAAGTTAATATCTCTGATCTTTCTTAAGCTGATCAACAGGGCTTTCATGAATAGTACAAGTTTGGAAATGCATTTATTAGTGCCGATGCTTGTTTTATTTTTTTCAAAAGGAGGGAAGGATTTATTTTGAATGCTGTCCAACTGCTGGGAAAAAACTAACATCTTCTAGGAGAGTTAATTAGAGGCAATTATACTGTAATCTAATTGATCATGCTTTAAAGATGTGGCCAATTTTTCTACAGCTACCTCTGCAAATATAAGAAAATCAGACTTCTTGGCCTTGTCTGAGATCTTTTTACAGGCCTATGATAGACCACTTATAAAATCAAGGTAACTATCAAGGAAGTGCCCCTCTGCTGGAGGGCTACTGCTGTGCTGAGTAATGCTTGGTAACTCCGGATAATACTGGTGGTGCTGATGCAGATCGAGGTAACAAAACTAGGGGCTCTTTGTTTGATTTCCCAAGCTGGGTTTGTACAGAATCATATGTAAATTAATCAGTTCAGAAGTGCATGCCAGCATTGCTACAGATGCATGGGGAGGAAGCAAATACCAAATGATCAAAATATTAATTCTGGGCAGAGGGAGCTATATGTAAGACAAAATAGATATGTTCAAGGCTCCCAGTCGACCCTGAAATTGTGAAGGATCTGCTGCTCCAGCTGGATCTCTACAAATTTATGGGCCCTGATGGGATTCATCCAGGAATCTTCAAGGATCTATTTAATGTCATCAAAAAAACCTGTCTTGATGATTTTTAAGTGGTCTTAGGAATCCGGAAAGGTCCCAGCTGACTGGAAGCTCGTTAATGTCCTGGTTTTCAAAGAGACAGAGGACCCTGGAAACTACAGACCTGTGAGTTTCACTTCTGTGCTTGGTAAAGTTATGGAGAAGATTATTCTGTGAAGTACTGAAAAACACCTGAAAGAGAACGCAGTCATTAATCACAGTCAGCACAGCTTCGTGAGAGGAAAGTCCTGCTTGTCAAACCTGATTTCCTTTTATGACAAGGTATCCCATCCACTTATCAAGGGAGAACACCTGATGGGATGTTTTGGATTTCAGCAAAGCTGTCAATATTGTCTCTCATGGAATCCTTCTGGACGAAATGTCCAGCTCACAGCTGGATAAACACACTGTGTGATGGGTGAGCAAATGGTTCACAGGTCAGGCACAAAGGAGGTGGTCACAGCTCCAAGCCTGAAGGGAGTTCAAGCATTTAGACAATACTCTCAAGCACATAGTGTGAATCTTGGGGATGTTCCTGTGCGGAACAGAAGCTGTACATGATCCTTGTGGATCCCTTCCAACTTAGCATGTTCTGTGATTCTGTGGTTAAGATGACCCATAAATGAAGTGATTTTTGAATGGAGTTTTGCATATTAGTTATCAATGTCATATGCAATGTCATAATAAGTTACTGTGAGCATAAGACACCTTACAACCCACAACTGAAGAGGACATAAGCTTGGAAAATGGTATTAGCTTCCTTGATATGAAATAATGTAGTTAAATAATGATTAATAGCAGTTTTCCTCATTTACCTGCACATAGGTAGGTTTAATCATCTGATTCTTTGTTGTTTAGGCTTATTGATCCCAAACCTAATGTATTTGTTTTGGATACATACAAAAAGCTCTTATTTGTTCTAGTAATGGACAGATAAGATATTGGGAAATCCTAGATATTGGGATATCTTAGACAAAAACCCCTGGAGTCTTATACGCTGAGTATAGTTACTCTGTTGATGCTACATTGCCTACTTTACTCCAGGTGAAAATCTACTTATGGATCTTTCAAGATGGTTTCCTTGAAAAATTTTTTGAAAATATTACTTAAAATCATAGTCTTCATATTTTTTTGAGGTTATATTTTCATTTATCTTTTCTGTTTGAGAATTTCTCTATTTGCTGCTTGTCTTCTCTCAATAGAACAGAGATACTACCTTGTTGTGTATCAGTCTGATAAGAAGTCCTAGGTGACATAGTTTCTACATATTGGTATTGCATGTTGAATTTTTTATACTGTTACAAATGTCTTTTCTCTTTATATACATAACTTTTCTTTCTTGATAGAAATTTTAGCTATTCCCAGGATTACAGAAATATGCACATTTTTCTATAGGCTATTTTCTGGGACAAATCTATGGGCATTGTTAAATTTGTTTATTTTTATTGTCTGTTAATGAGATGGAACTTTAATAAATCATAAGAATTTTTCTTGCGCTGTGTGATGGGTAGAAAACAAAAATATTGTGTACATGTGCACTGTAATGTGCAAGTTACACTCAGATTTTTTCCTTCAGAACTTAAAGAGTACAACTTGATGAGCAAGTGGAACTAAAAAAAATCCCTGTACTTCTTGAATTTTTGACTACATGTTTTTTTTTTTCTTTTTAAATAGATTTTCCAACAGTAATTCAAAATGAGTAAGGTTTTTGATCCTGTCTCCTATAACATCTTCCTTGGCAATCTGCTGAAGTATGGGCTAAACAAATCAACAGTGAGGTGGAATGCAAACTGACAGAACTGCTATGATCAGCAGAGTAAAATCCAGATGGAGGCCAATTGCTAATGGTGTTCGTCAAGGATCAATACTCTATCAACACTTTTTAACATCTTCATTAATGACCTGGAGTGGGGCAGAGTACGTCCTCAGCGAATTTGCAGATGATACAAAACCTGGAGAAGTGACTGTTGTACCAAATGGCTGTGTTGCCATTTGGAGATATTTTGACAGGCTGGAGAAATGGGAACTGCATGAGGTTTAATACAGGAAATGTAAAGGAATACCCCCATGCAACAGTACAGGCTGGGAGTCAAATGGCTGCAAAGCAGCTTTGCAGAAAAGGACAGGGGATGTGAGTGGACAAGAAGTTAAATATGAACCAGGAATGTGCCCTTGAGATAAAAAAATCCAACAATATCCTGGGCTGTGTTGGGAAGAGCAGCGGGTCATTGGGGATGATATCTCCTCTCTACTCAGCACTGGGGAGATCACGTCTGAAGCACTGTGTCCAGTTCTGGGCTACCCACTGCAAGAAACACACGAGCTTATTGAAGTTGGTCCAGTGTAGGGCACAAATATGATTAACTGACTGAAGCATCTGTCCTGGGATCTGAGCTGGGATCTCTCTGGACCCCAGATGCATCCAGTCTGGAGAAGAAAAGGTTCAGGCAGAGATTTTATCAATGTGTGTAAGTACCTCATGTGAGGGAGTAAAGAAGATTGGAGTCATATTCCTCTCAATGGTATCCACGTATGGGACAAGTGTCAATGAGCACAAACTGAAACCAGGAAACAATATTTAAATTTAATTAAATGAGGATAGCCAAACTCCTGAGCCTTTGCCAAGAGGTATTGTAGAGTTCCTGCCCTTGGAAGCTTTCCAGGCTTGGTTGGATATGGCTCTGTGCTATCTGATATATATGCCCCTGCTTTGGGCAGCACGAGGTGGACTAGACAACTGCCAGAAATCCCTACCAGCCTCAGCTGTTATGTGTGTATCATCCTGAGTGATTCTCCACATAGTAGTAAGTGAAACACAGGTGATAATTGCTTCCTTTTCTCTTGATTTCCTTGAATGGAGATGTCTTTTTGTTGCAGTTTTCTCATTCCTTTGTATGGATAACTGAGGCAGTGTAATCTGGAATTAACAAAGGCATCTCACTGATTTACTTGGGGCGGGCTTTTTTTGAGTTTTTGTGGGGTTTTTTGTTTGGTTTGGGTTTTTTGTTTGTTTTTTTTTTCTTTGAGAAGGGATAATAGAAGCTGTACTGACATACGTGATGAGAAAGAGTATTGACATGACCCATTGCAACAGAAGACGTTTCCCTTCATTTTCCTTACACAACTAACGCGCATTTTCCTTAGTAAGTATTTCTACAAAGTATGTTTTCTTCTTTGGGCTTCACTCTGTAATTAAAACGTTCAGTTCAGGCATTTGCATATGGCTTAGCTTTAAGCCATCCACAGTCAGGGCCAAGATGATGACTGCAGGCCATCCTAAGACAGGCACTAACTGGCTAGTGATCTGAAGGACTCTACAGACCACACCTGATGACAACTTTGACTCATTCTCATTGGCTCTGGTGGAACCCTAGGCACCCATAAGTTTTTTCCCAATGCTAAATCCCACTTGTCTGGCTGAAAAGCATTTCTTCTCATCAAGTGCGTGAAGTGGTTCAAATACAAGTTTTCACCTTTCTTTTTAATAACAAATGCACTAAGAGTTAAGTTATGTGTAACATTTTCTTCTTCAGTTTTCAGTGAACCACTCATTTTCACTTACAAGAGACTTTTTCATTTTTTGACCTATAAGCAAACCTCATAAATGTTCTTTTTCTCATTGATTCTTGCTTCAATATTTTAAAATGCAGATGTCCAATTAAACTGGGACAGACTAGCTGTATTAAACTTCCACAGATGAGGATGTGAGGATCATTAAAAATTCAGATGATTATCTGACTTCCATTCATCTTCATGGTTGGCTGTCAAGTGAATCTCAGTATCCTTATGGACTGAGAATTCGTGTTCAGATTGAGTGTGGTTTTGAAATATTTATCTTGGAGATGAACATGACAGGTACTACTGGGGAAATGTAGTCGGATAAGCTAAAAATTTCTGTATGTTGTTCTGTATTTAATGTCTTCTCTCTTCACAGAATATAGGTTTTTTCTAAAAGTAGTGACACAGAAATTGGGGATTTCAAGGTCCTAAAGTAAATCAGAAATTATATTAGTGGAGTATGGACTTTGGACTTCTGGAAAACAGATTATGGCTTATTAAGAGAATTAGGTTAGTTCTTGTGGGAGGCAGTTCTAAAGGGAAAAAAGGCTCAGAAGTTTTTTTACGGACAACTTTATCCAAGCACAAGCATAGGTCTATCCTATACAAAGGAAAAGAAGATGTAAGGAAAAAACTTGCCTAAGCAGGCAAGTCTCAAGGGAAATTCCGTTCAGAAAGGTTATAGAAATGTAAATCTTCTCTGAATATATACATACATGTGTATATATATATATGTATATATGATGCAAATATATAAATATGTGAGATGTAAATGAGAATGGGCTACAAAGGAGGAATAAAGAAACATTGTCATATAGGAAAAGTGCTGGAAAATCAAAGACCAACTGGAGATAAAACTAGCAAATCAAGGGCCACAAGAATGGCTATATTATCATAAAAAACATAAACAAGGGAAATGGGGGGTACTACTGGATGAGGCAGGTGTATTAGTCACAGAAATCACAATAGAGGCTAAAGTAGTGTATGTCCTTTAACCTGAGTATTCAAGAGCAAAGGTGTTTATCCTTTTATGCCCAGAGACAGAGTTCAAGAAAGTGAGGAATCACTAGTGGTGGAAAAAGAAACAAGTCAGAGTCACTTAATTCCTTATTTCAGTTTAAAATAATGAGTTTTAAATAATAAGTTTAAAATAAGTTTCACTTATTTAAACAGTTCCTTATTTTCTGTTTAGTCTCATTATCAGTATCATCCTGGAGAGAGATAAAGAAAGCATGCCTGTCAAAATGCAGGTGGGGCTGTACAAGAAGGATGCAGTCGACACACTTGAAGCCAGGGCTGCTATTGAATGGACCTTGACAAGCGAGGAGAACGTGACAAATTTTAACCTGACTAAACTCTACAATGACTGATGAAGACCTGCAGTCAAGAAAGACAACTTAAGCCCCAGAAAATTTTGGAATAGAGTTGTGCCCTCTGGAATATACAAAAAAGATGTATATCAACCGAATTTATAATTAATGGAATCATCCTTTAGTGTGTCTTCCATGGATGTATAGAGCTGGATCAAATATTCAAAGGAAGTAATTTAGTTTTGCAACACATTAAAACATGTTTTAGTAGGAAACCCATAGATACAACAAAGACTTCTTAATTTACCTCAGTAGAATCTGCAGTCAATAATGGTAGATAATTGATTTAATTTTTGTTTATTTCATATACATACATAGATACAGAATTTTTCTTCATCCAGAAACTTGAAAAGCTTAGGTAAAATATCATGCCATACATCAGAACTGAGAGTGCATATCCAGTGAATTTCTAAAAAAAATGTCTTAAAGAATCTTTGTATCAAGAATCTTCTTATCAAATAGGAAGGGTTGGATTATTTATTTATAGACAGTTTTAACCCAAAGTCAGTTCAGTTTAAAACACAACTTCCCAAATGGTTATATTGGCAAACTGAGACAGTGAATTCTGTGACAGGTGCTGTTGCAAGGGGTTTTTGAGGATGAACTTCTCAAGATCTCTCTGAGTCAACACTGAAGGCAGTTGTGTTGAATTGCCTTGGCTTAGGTAAGCTTCCCTTTTATGATAGACTGTCTCAGTGCAGTTTCTGTTGAACCTACTTTTGATTTTTAGGATCTCCTTTGAATGGATGCCCTGGGAATGGTATCCTCTCCCCAATGGACTTAGTAAGCCTTCCAGTTTAGATGACTCTGTGTGAACATATGTGTATAATAGAAATGTGCCCTGTCCCAGCACATTTAGAAGCAATGGTTACTTCTTTGCTAAATATGGATTTAAGTGCTTTATAACACACAGTTTCTGCACTGCTTTACACCCTCCACAGCAGAACAATAAATGCATTTCTCTACTAACTTCAGGTAAAGACCAGACATGGAAGCAAATACATCAGTCTTAGGGTAGTAGTGTTTTACTCTGTGGTTCCTAACCATGAGCTAAGATTCAGCTGTGACACCAACTTAACCTAAGATATTAGAGGAGAGAAACAGTAGTTTCTTGTGAAAGGGAAATAAAATTTAATTTAATGGCAGTACATTTAAATTAACTTTTCTCATTTAGGTGCCAAACTCCATTTTAAGGATTCATTTTCTGGTGCTGGGCAATATCAGCTCTTTTATGTACTGTACACAACACTCACTGATGCAAGATATTTGTTTTGATGGGTTTATATTCTCATAATATATCATATGCCCCACTGATTTTCCAATAAATGGGAAATATTGCTATCATGCATCAGCCTCAGGAACAGACCCACTCTAGAATTGATATTCTGGATAGTCTACATGCTGTTTTGAAGTGAATGTTTCCAGTTTTAGAAATATATTTTACTATAGCATTAGCAGCTCATGGTAATGATAGTGATTATCTGGATTTCTTTATTTGCTTGGCTTTGAAGTATAAATCCAGCATTGTTTTTGTGTTATTTAATTTTTTTTCTCAATGAACCTAATTTTCTGTTTTCTCTAAATGCGTTTTATTACATAATGCATCAAACATTATCTCATACTAAATATATTTGCCATTTCCTGCTGGAACTAGTATCCTTGAGATAGCTGTGACCAAGTCGCTCAGGTCAGACGAGTCATTTAAGTGTCTGTAAATCAGCTATTACTGTTAGTGTTACATGCTTTTACAACAAAGTTGGCTTGATGAGTTCTGTCCGGCGCAGTTTTTATCCTCAGGACAAAGATTGACCCTCTCCTTCAGTGGGTCAGAGAGACTTGGTTTGGGTGCCATGTAAACTAGATTGAGAAATGTTCCAACGGAATTGAATTTTTTAAAAAAATGACTAAGTGAAGAGGTTTTGTTTACCCTTTAGAAAAGAAATGTGGAAAGACATAGGATACGTCTTAAAACATGTAAAATAGAACTTCACAGATGAAGGAAACAGTTAATTATCCATGGCTATAGTTCTTAGAGTAAGATATAATAAACTTTAACTGCAGCAAGAATGATTAAGTTGCACATTATGGAAGAACTTTAACCTCACAGAAGAGGATGCACATATTGTTCTGTGGAGACTACAAAAAGAATCTCCACCTCTGAATTTTTCAAGCAACAAGCTCAGACAATCTAACAGAGACCGTTTAGATTTTGAAGAAACAGGTCTTTGGCAAAGATTTGGATTAATTAATTTTTTTCCTCTCCTCCTTTATGATTCTTTGAGAATTGTGACACGACAGTGGAGATCATTGTCACACTTAAGACAGGAAAGCCATTTCTACTCAGCATTTTAACCTTAAAAGTACTTGCATATAAATCCAAAAACTTTATTATATAATTATTTATCATTGATTCATTGATTGTATATTATTCAAAAGATGGAAATTATTTGGATATCAGCTGTCTTGGTATACAGTTATACATATAGACATGTACATATACAGAAGACATGACAGCATATATACTCTTCATAATGACAGAGCCCATACTCAGAACTTCTCCATTGTGTTCCATGTGTTTCTTTCTCTCTGTACAAATAACGCTCAATTTGAGTTATTTTTGAAATCTCAGAATGAAAATTTCTTTGCTCATGTAGTTTGGGAAAAAAAAAAAGAGTTGGGATGTTTTTCCACTTTTCAACCAGGATGAAATACCATGAAGTATAAATGACATTTTACATGATTTATATGAAAAAACTTTCAAACATCAGAAGTATTGTAATTATATGATTAATTGCTGTAAGGCTCAACAGTATTGCCAAAAAGTAAAATTTGAAAATGGAAGCTAAATGTTTGGTAAGATCTGATATAAACTTAAACAACTTTAATTAATATCATCTTCTATTACAAAACTAGTAATTCCTTATATTTCGCACATCTTCCTCTGGAAAAAGAAATTCCTTGGTGCACAAAAATACGAAGTACTTTTTTCAATTTTCTCACAGTGCTGTGTTTGTGGTTTGTTAAAATCAGAAAAACTTCTCCAGTTTTTTAGAGACCTCAAAACACTTTGTCAATGGTGACAACTAAACCCTGGATTGTTTGTGTCAGGATGATAAATTTACTCTTTATCTTTCAGAAGTTATGGTTTGACTACTACAGCTCTTACATAAAATATTAAAACATTTTGTTTCCTCTAATTTAATAATATTTTTGTTCAATAACAGGTCTTGTCAAAAGTTGGGAAAATAGTGTTTTCCCTTTCCAAATATTTTTGTACATTGAGCCACATTAAAAAGCCTGAAGCAACTTTGTTTTTCAAGATTACAAATTATACACTACTACTGGTTGTTGTCTAAGGTACTACAGGGACAATTTCAGTTCAGAACAAAATAGAATATTTTGTCCCTCTACTGGGTATAGACCGCTCTAAGATTTAACATTGATTTATATATCTACATCCCTAGTGTAGGGGAGAAGGAGTGTGATTTAGAGGAATTTTTTTGTGGGTATAACAAAAATTGTTCATACAAAATTTTCCAAAATTATTTATTCTTCAATTCAATGCAGTAAATTTTGTGAAAACAGCACAATTGCCCAGTATTAACACTATATTGGAGACAGCTATTTTCAGCAAGTGTATGAATATTGTTCTCCTGCTTGGTTTTAATCATAGATAATTTAATCATTAATGGTTCTAATAATTGTTTGATTGGTTTATTTGTTTGTTTGAGGTTTTTTTGTTTGTTTTGCTTTGGTTTTTTGGGTTTTTGGGCGTTTTCTTGTTGTTGCTGGTTTTCATACTTCTCAGTTTCAGCCTCCACCTCTTTAATTTAATCTACCTGTGTTTGGAGGCAATAGCTGCAAAAAAATCTCAAGCTGTCTTAGCATACAAAACACACCTCATTAGCAACAAAGACTGATGTGAACACTTACTTTGAGGCTGTGTTGGCTTTGCACTCACTTCAAAGCAGAGTTCAAAGCCCTGATCCTAATAAAAGCCCTAATGACAAGATTGCAGAAGCATTCAATGCACTCAGAAAAGGCCAGGTTTTTTAACATGTTCTATTCCCATTTGGGTGAAAGATAAGTGCCTAAATTCTCAGAGAGCTCACTGCATTATCCAGTGAGTTGTTGAAAATCTGGAGATTAATGCCATTGGATGCTAAACAATTCTGAGTGTCTGCAATTTATTATCAGGTCTGTCTGGGAGCTAAAGCCTTGTAAAAAATGGAGTCCCTTCTTAAAATTTTACCACGTGAACTCTCAAGTCCCTTCTGTTATTTCTGTGGCATAGGAAAATTGAGTCCTGAAATTAAAATTTTCTCTAAACAGATTGGTATCTGCTTGCATTTATGATTTTTCGTATAATCTATGAAATATTAAAAATTCTTCTATTTTACTAGAACAGTGTTTTCTGTTTTGCAGGTGTAAATAATTGAAACTGTAAACCTTTCTGCAATTTATTGTCTAAAACAGAGTTTTATATTTAATATTTCCCCTCCTCAGTATAATACAAATGCTTTTCACTTTAATCTCGATATACTGGTGATTATTTAAGTGAGGACTGATTTGACCACTATTGTACACATACAATGTAATCAAACTCCACTATTTTCTATTTAAAATTGTCAAATAAATGTTCCAGTGGAGATTAATCAGTGCCCCTTCCTCCCCAGTTCTGCTCCAGGTGGAAATAAGCTTCAGAAGATCCTACCAAATTATAAGTGGCAAGTTATCTCCTATATTTACATATTTGTCTTTGCTTAATTTTACACTTCTCATGTAAGAGACAACTAAATTCCAAGTTTGTGATTATCATAATTGTCTGCTAGCCTTTGTGCCAGCTCTAACATGGGTGAGTGGACCAAACCTTTTCTTGTAAATGAGGTAAGAAGACTCAGAAAAATCTAAAAATGAAAGGACAGGGAGGGCAACACTCCAACAACCATTGTGTGATCAACAGGGATGTGCAGACAATCCAGGTCACTTGGCTTTAGCCAGGCACTTTCGTTTGGTCACTGTGCTGTTGTCTGTGCATGTGTTCCCTCTTGAGTAAGTATATAACTCTGGCAGGAGCCTGCCAGGGCACTGGCAGACCTGAACTGGGTCCAGAACTGCATCCAGACTACTTGTGTAGTGATAAGCATAAGGCTTTGGGTCCTTCCAGAAAGACACTATAGCACAGCCATGGACTAGAACCAGTGAAAAAAATTTACCTGTACTCCAGATTTAACATACATTTATAGAGACCCTTTCCTTGGGCTTGTTCTGTTGCTTAGTGGAAAGCTGAATTAATCTGATCTAGGTATAGAAAATCATTGATGTGGTTGCTCAGTGTTCAAAATCTTATCCTGTAGCTGTGGAACAGAGCTCAAGAGCAAGAGGCCAAGCGATTTGCAAGATGGTGGGTCTTATTTTTATTTCCAGGTCTTGGCTTAGAGCTAGGCAACTAAAATCTACATTTTGTAAGTATCTCAAAACTGTCAGCCAAAGAGGATCAAGCACTTTAGCCAGTTTCCAGATGTTAATAGTGATAGCACAAATGTGTTATTAGAAAATCAGTGCTGATATAGGACTGAGCCTACATACAAGTACTATACTGGAGGGGGAAAAGTTCACACACAATACACCACTACATACCCCAATAAATCTTATGAATCCAAATTAAATATAAATCAAATATCAGGTTTTTCAGACGTGAGTTTGAAGGGGCTGCCCATACATTGTGTTGCCCTCAAAGACCTACAGATTGGTGCGTCAACATTGTTGGGAAGACTTGGAGAAATCAAATTTATGCAGATGTTTCTTTACAGCACATGGGCAAGTCTAGGTGCTTCTGGTATCTGCAAGAAAAACACAGATAATTTTGTGTGTAATATGGATGAAGCAGTGAATTTAGATCATCTTTCAAATGAGGGGCTGCTCCTTGTCAGTGTCCCACAGAAATACATCTTCAGCGCTAAAAAGCCTTAGACTGAAAACTTTCTGGATCTGTGGAGATAGGCTTAAATTCTGCCCTGGTTTTAGACATCCCAGGAAGGCTTTTGCAAGGATATAATACCATAGCAAGCTATGTATATGCACACTTGTTCTGCTCCCTTAAATATGATTTTTAGTATATGTTGATTTAAAAAAAACTCAATCACCCGTTTTTGTACAAATTTTCTTTTCTGTAAATAAAATAGCTATTTGATTCTTCATTTAACAAGAGCCAAACTGTTATAGTTTGCTCCTCCCTATTTGCTGGATTAATGAGATACCTCAGTGGTACTCAGGAAGACTTTAAGTTAGTGCTAAATTAGGATAGAATAGCGCAGGACAGAATAGTTCCAGTTGGAAGCAACCTGCAGTGATCATCTCGTCCAACAACCTGACCAATCCAGGGCTGACCAAAAGTTAAAGCATGTTATTAAGGACATTGTTCAAATGCTTCTCAAACACTGACAGTCTTAGAGTATCAACCACCTCTCAAGGAAGACAATAATGTATGTGAAGGAGCATAAAATTCTGGTGTAGCAGATGTTTATGTACATAGTTTAAATTTATTTCATGGGCACGCATAAGGATGCAAAATTGAATTAGTGGGTTTAAGTATTTAATTAGTTAGATTTTTGTGATGAAAAATAACTGAAAAACCAAGTTTCAGAAGAACAGGAGAACTAGGAACCTTTGTCAATCACATTAAGGAAAACCACAATTATCTATACTTGTTGATTAGCTCCCTTAATGATGAAAATTCTCCTTAGAAAATATTTGTTAATCATTATGAACTAAAAAATATTGTATCTTTCTAGCTATTTGATAATTATTCCTTACAAGCTTTGTAAGGAACTGCTTTCACTAATCACTCTGAAAAGAACCTCTTTAAGTTGATGAAATTAGGATCTGAAAGAAAAGGAGATATTTATTGAGCAGTCTTAAACAGAATGCTTGATACAGGATCATACTGGGCTAAATATAAAAAGCAAATATCAAAGCCAAAGCATATGTGTAAAAACACATAATTGCAGCAATAATGAACACAGAGTAAGATAAAATATTTTCTGATAACAATACAGTATCTACTTGCAAACTATTTATAATATAAAAATGTTTATTGATAAAGAAATCTCTAACGTCACACAATACAATCAAGTCTCTCATAATATTTGAAGAAAGCATCTTCCCTTAAGAAATATATATTAAGCAGATGTAAAATCTATATAAAAAATAAGACTACCTGAGAAGAATTGAGTCCAAACACAGGTTTCATCTTATACAAGGATAACCATAGGCCTGTTGAGCTACTTTTCAGGCCCTTTCTAACGTTATGGAAATCTCAAGAAAAAAAAGTGCTGAAATCTAATAAGGATCACAAACTCCTCATTCAACAGTTCCCAGACTGCAGAGCATGTACTAGACTAAGTGTCTGCCCTAATGATGATCATTAAAATTTCTAAGGTGATGTGCTGAGTACTTTTGAGTATCTGAGGGTCTGAAAACCACTTAACTGATTATAAATTTGTCATGCTGGGAAGATTTTTGTTAGATGCTTTTAATTTGAAATACCTCACATTGGTAAGGTAAAAGGGAAAGGTGATGATTCCAAGAACAATTTGACTGCAGGAAAAAAAAGCAAAAACCCCTAAACATCTGGGGTGTAGGGAGTAGTACTGTAAACTTCAGTTTCCAAAAACATTCTTGAAATTGATACAACAAAAAGGATGAATGCCTGAGTATTTCTGTCTAGCTTCTGAAAAGAAACTGTATGTAGCTGTAATTTTTTTGGAATGTACTGGTATAATAATTCTCAGAAAAGGATGCAGGGAGGCCTCATAGAAGTCTGAAACTTCCTCATGAGGATACGTGGAGGGGCAGCATTGATGTCTTCTCTCTGGTGGTCAGTGACAGGATCTGAGGCTGAGCCAGGGGGTATATAAGTTAGATGTTAAGAAAAGATTCTTCACCCAGAGGTTGGCTGGGCACTGGAACAGGCTCTCCAGGGAAGTGGTCACAGCCCCAAGCCTGGCAGATCTCAGGAAGCTTCTGGAAAATGCCCCCAGGGACATGGTGTGATTCTTGGGGTGTCCTGAGCAGGGGCAGGAGCTGGACTTTGATGATGCTTGTGGGTCCCCTTCAAATCAACAGATTCCATGATTCTATGATTCCCTACCTATATCAAGCAGAATTGCACTCTGGACCTGTAATGTCAATGGACTATTCCCATGGATCCCAGTGGACTTCTAGTCAGGCCTTTATTTCTTGTAGATTCAATACTGTGACTTGATTTGTTAAATACATATACATCTGTGACTATGGATGTAACTCCTGCTGCAGTGTGGCTGTGGTGTACACATATCAAATGAGAAGTGAACTTTTTTAAAATTTGGGTTCTATAGTCATTGGCTTTCTTTTGTTTTTCCTTAGCAAAACTAAACTTCATCTCAATTTTGCTTCAGTCAGCAAAGCTGCTCCTTTTCTTCATCTTGTAACTAGATGTAACTTATCCCTCAGTCAAATTGTTTAATGCAGATCGTTCCTCTCTTTGGAACAGCAGGAGGTTTGCTGCTATTTCCCAGCCTCCCTCTTCCACTCTGAACCTGTCAAAAGATGGCCTTAAAGTTAATGAATCCAAGACAGCAGGAGCCAAAATGTTGCTGATGATAGCTTTCTGTCTTAATTCCAAACAGTGTTGGAAAATAGTCTTATATTATCAGGTGCAATTTAGATTCATTTGCAATGTGAGCAGCTCACATCTATGTTTCAGCAGTCAAGAACAGTGAATCCCTAGTAAGCCTTTGCTGACTGTATATACAAGGTAGGATTAGAGTTAATTTTTTATTCTTTTCCAATCAGCACACAAAAAGCAGGAGAGTTATCTACTGTAGCAAATACAGGTTTCAGATAACGTCTTTAAACCATGGAAGATAATCTACTTTCCTCAATGTTCATGGATTGAATCAAAATTCTCTAAGTTCCCACCAAGCAATGATATTTATATGATGAAAATTTTCAACCTGAAAATAACTGGTATATAGATCCTGACACTGGGCACTGCTCAAGGTGGGCACAGTGTGATAAGCCAGACTTTGTAGCACTCAGAGAATTCCCCATTTAAGTCTCAGCGGTCAAACACTCTCACATATGTGCTTTTCCTCAAAGCAGAAATGTGCTAAGTTTCCACAAAAACCCCTTAACTCAATGAAAGTTCCAGGTGTTAATAATCTTAGGACTTTATGATATATCCTAACTTCTGTCCAATTCAGGAAGTGTGAACAGGAAAAAATAAGAGAATCAATTATGTGCTATTGGTTGCATTTCATATGATATCCTGTAGAAATAAAAATTAGTTGTCAATACCTACAGAAGTACCTAGAAATTTCTTTATATTGAACTCATGCTACATCTTATAAAAACACTCATGAAATTTAAGTTCCCTTGTTTTTTTGGCTCATTACTACTGGCTTATATACATCCAAGTGAAGCCATCCTAGTTTTCATATAATCTTGCTGCATAGTTGGCGTACTACAATTCTTCATTAATTGAAAGATCTAGCTTTATCAAATAGTATACACATTAACCTGAAATACAATTTCTATTACCAGCCAAAACCACTTATATTTTAATACTTATTATGCTGTTTTCTCACATTGCAGTATTTGAAGGGATAAAAAACTCCAACATATTGCGTTGCTGATTTTTTTTTTAATCTCAGTTCTGGCCTCAGCTGATTTCCATTTTTATATAGCCACTTCCATTTTTCCACTTAACGTTTTCTGACCTTTTTTCTTAATTTTTATTTTATGTCTGCGTATCTATCTATCTATCTATCTATCTATCTAATCTATCTGGGTGTGTGTGTGTATGTGTACACATCCACATTGTTGCAGACTGACTTCCAGAACAAAGTCTCATGAACTGTAAGGTCTTTAACCCCAGCACTTTTAAAACAGAGAGGGAGGCATTTGCTCATTGTATGAAGCAGTCATAGTGATAGCCCTAATTTATAGAAGCAGTGGTTATCCACCTATTACCTCCTTATTTATACTTTTTAAAGGCCTGAGCGGATACTGCTAAAAGATTTTGTGTGTGCCCATAGTCCAGGACTCATCATGAAGCTTGGCATCAGCTGTGATTGTTCCATGAGAAAATCCCTACTGAGCATGGAGAAAGGTTGGGACAAGGCTCAGTTTGCAACAGAAAGTAATTAACAATTAATAGTAATTATCTATCTGAAGATAGAACAAGATCATCTATGTACACATAAGCAAAGCTTAGCTTTTCAGATTCCAGGGGAAAAAAAAACCCAACAAACCAAGCTGTCACTGTTCTGCAGCTTTGTGTAGTTTTCAGTGGTTTATATCTTGAGTTCCATATGGAATATTTTCCCCACAGAAGAATATCTTTAAGTATCAAGCCAGCTCAGCAGGACCCATAAATTGGGATTGTACTCCTGGTTTTTCTTTTAAACATAAGCAGCATGAGAACTACTCTTTGGTAAAGGGCTTAAAGATTGATTGATAAAATGAGCTATACATTAACTAAGACAGTATTATTGTAAAATAGTAGGTTCTACTCTGATCTAAAGTGTAAGCTGGCTTCATTTTATTTTTGTTTTAGTTGACTCGTGTCACAGCAGGGGGTCAGAAATTAATGTAAAATTCAAAGTGTGATTGAAATATACTTCATAAATCAGGCCTTTTCACGCCACTCTTATAACATGTGGCTTTTGAAATCTTGAAAATGGATTGACCTATTTTTATGTTCATTTTACATTGTAAAACTATTTTTCAAACATGCTATTAGGCTTTAAGAGTTCTTGGATGTGGTCTGACTGGATAAGTTCCATACTTTTTATACGCACTCCTTATATAGTTTTGCTTTGTGAAGAAATTCTGGCATTTGAAGTTATGGTTCCCTCCTCTTCCCCACATTTGCTGAAAATTTTGGGGCAAGAAGCTATTTTCTGTAGTTCACACAGAGACTGATATTTAGTTGGTTATTCTGTGAAAAATGCTTTGTGATCCTAGAGTACTTCTATGCACTGCAGAAGCGCTATCATTAATTTTTTTCCTTATAAAATTTAGATTTCAGGGGTGTGCTCAAATTACTATTAACATCTTCCCTCCCACAGTTGAGTGAAACCATGGCATCTATATGCAGGGGTTTATAAGTATTGCATTCATTTCAGACTTGGTCTGCAAAAGGAGGTGTTTCAATAAACCTATAGCTCAGGGGCATGTCTGTAGAATGGAGAAAGTTCTGCCCCCTTTTCTAGTGGCAGTAGGGACCCTACTGAAGCCTCATAATATTTTAAGCCTCAGATAAAACAAAAAGTGACCTTGAGTGAACATGATAATATATGATTTTTTTGATCCTGCAAATGTTTTATTTGATCTTTCCTCTACTAATATCAGAGAGGTATTATTCTCAGTTACTAAATTTTCAAAAAATACATGAGGGTTTGCATTAATCTGTTGCTTGTGATTTTTGCAGTTTTCCCTAGCTTGAGTAGATACTGTCTGATAAAATATGTGTGCCTATATTACTGTGTTATGGTCTCTGATGTTACTGTGGATCACCAGTTCCATATCTGGAGCATCTCTGCTGTGAGGAAAGGCTGAGAGGTGGGGTTGTTTAACCTGGAGAAGAGAAAGCTTGAGAGTATATCAATACCTAAAGGTGGGGTGCAAAGAGGATGGATCCAGGTTCTTTTCAGCAGTGCCCAGTGAAAAATAATGGCATGAACTGAAACAGGCAAGACTCCACCTGAACATCAGTAAACACATTTTCACTGTGAGGGTGACTAAGCACTGGCACAGGTTGTCTAAAGAGGCTGAAGTATATCCATTCTTGGAGATGCTTTATGTATAACTAGATAGAATTTAAAAGTTTCATTGTGGCGTGAGAATCTTTTCATTGAAATAAGATCTCTGAAAAATGTAACCTAACAGTACCATTTTGAAAACTAAATTTTTTTCCATTTCTGTATCAGCTGATCAAAGCCACCCTTTTTTCCATTTGACTAATATGTCTATTGGACTTGCATGGCAAGGTTTTTGTAGCACAGGGGTGGCTTCTGTGAAAGCTGTCAGAAGCTTCTCCCATGCCCAAGAAAGTCAATATCAGCCAGCTCCAAGACAGACCTGCCGCTCGCCAAGGCCGAGCCAGTCAGGAATGGTGGAAACAGTGACACATCTGCATAAGAGATTTAAGGAGAAGAAAAGCCTTCACAATTGCAGGCTGAGAGCTGAGTGAGAATATGTGAAACAGCTCTGCAGACATCAAGATCAGTGAAGGAGAAGGGAGATAATATGTGCCAGGCACCAGAGGAGAGATTCCTGTGCAGTCCGTCACCCTGCAGTCCAGTAAAGTCCAGATGGAGCAGATAAACACTGGCAGCCCCTGGAGGACCCCATGCATTGCAGGTGGATGCCTGAAGGTGGCTGTGACCCTGTGAGAAGCCCATGCTGGAGCAGGTTCCTGGCAGGACCTGTGGCCCCATACAGAGATGAGCCCATTCTGGAGCAGGTTTGCTGGCAAGACCTGTGACCCCATGGGTGGCCCACACTGGAGCAGCTCATGAAGAACTACAGCCCATGAGAAGGACTCACATTGGAGAAGTTCATGGAGGATTGTCTCTCTTGGAAGAGACCCATGCTAGAGCAGAGTCCTACCTCTGAGGAGAAAGGAGCAGCAGAGATAAAGTGATGAACAGCTCCCATTCCTCTGGGCCACCCTGGGGAAGTAGGTTGAAAAAAGTGGGAGTGACGTTGAACACAGGAAGAAGGGAGGGTGAGAGGAAGTTGTTTTGAAGGTTTGGTTTTATTTCTCTTTATCCTACTCTGATTGGTTTGGTGAAAAATTAAATTCATTTTCCCCAAGCAGAGTTTGTTTTGCCTGTGGCAGGAACTGGTGAGAGATCTCTCCTTATCCTTAACCCCTGAGCCTTTCACTCTCTCCCCTGTCAAGCTGAGGAAGGAAGTGATAGAGTGGCTTTGGTGGGCATCTGGCATCCAGCCAGGGTCAACACACCACAAGTTCATACAATGCTTCAAGAATTTGTTTCAGAAGAACTTGTGGATGTGTAAGAAATTACTAAGAAACCAGAGATTCAGGGCAGGTCTTACATTTAACCATGAAAGTCACCTCTCGTGTGCTACTGGAAATACTTGTTTTGTGAATTTATATAATGTCACAGGTAAGAACTGTGATAAATATAATTCGTTAATAAAAGGTTATACTTTCATGTCATTGCCCTTATTAATAACATCAAGGTAAACTAATAAACTGAATGAAATATCTTTTGTGAAATCTGCCTGCAATTTCCATAAAGAATTTCCAAGGGTGAAATCTGGTATTTTGAATATCTCTTTCAGAGGGGACTTTTGTTTTTACCCTACAGACTCTGCTATATGTTTGTATTTAAACACAAGGTATAATTCATTTTAAGAAACCTCAGGTTTAATGGCTGTTGACAGGATATGATTCTGCATCGAGAGAATTTTAGAAAGCCTTTTACCCATCAAAATTTATACTTACTAGTTACCTGATGACCTGTGATCAAATAGACTCTTGCTGTCTGCTAGAGCCCTGGCAAGTCTCCCTCTGAACTGTCCAATGTCCCTCTGAGGTGTCCAGTTGTTTGCTCTGCCAGGTCTCAGTTTTAATTTCAGAGCCCTGTCCTTTTCAGCTGTCTGAACTGGTTGTGTGCTCTGTATTCAATCCCTTTGTAGAAATTTCAACTTAGGTTAAAAGTTCGTCTCCTCAGGCAGTAGCTGAGAAACACATAGACCATGTAAGGGTTTTGTAATCACTTGTTATTTTAGCCAGTACAAGACATTTGCAGATCTAGAAAAATTAATTTAAAAATATTTTAATGCTTTTTCTTGCTCTGATTTCTATGGGCTTCTCAGGATGCTTTGACCTTCACAATCCCTAGTACAATCCAGGGGTCTGCCACTTTCCTTCAAAATTCTTAAAATCTTGGCGCAGATATCTGTACATTTCTCTCTTTCCCCTCTCCTTTCTAAGTTTCTTGCATATTTATTGAGAAACTTCTCACTTATTATTTTCAGCTACTTAATTTAAGGATTCATTGCTCAGCTGTGTTGTGTAATCGCCATCCTACACCAGATGATGTGGGACAGCTCTCTTACCTCCTTTACAGACTTGAAAAATTGTAAAGCCAATTATTTACCTTAGGGAGCTCCAGCTGACTGAAAGATCTTAAAAATTTAGTGATTTTTCCACTGTTAATTATACTCAAGGTGTAAGAATTGCTCTCTTTTGGACTTATGTCAGTATAGACACCAAATTAGTAGAGAATAAAACCACATAATATGTTTAAAATTAAAGGTATAACCTAATGCAAAGTTGGTCGTTTTACAAACACAGTTCAGTGTGGATTTAATTTTCTTTTGTTTGGCTTATTTTTTTTCTTTTTGTGGTAGAACAGTTGGATATCTGGCAACATTTTAATTGGGGAAAATTTTTTTTCATTCAAGATAGTCCTTAGAGAACAAATACCTTGTCTTCACTGTGATGTTCTGTGCAGTTTAGACGTCTGATCAAAATACCCATAAATCTTATCTTATTCTTGAAAGAGAACTGAAAGCTCTCTTTTTGTAGGTCACATTCCTGTTTGGTTGTCAGTGTCATTTTTGAAAAGCAACTGATGGACCTACCCCACATTACTTAATCTAATTCTTCTTGGAACTCATATTTTTGCTCTCCATTCTTTTCTGTCGAGATTAATTCCACTACTTAATAACATTGCAAAAAACAGACTCCATTTTTTTTTAATTCCACTTCTTTTCTTTTCTATAGACCGAACAGCAAGTAATAGTAGATAAGTTATGCCCAATGAATAGTCTAATATTGCTTTCTTTTATATATATTTATAAATATTTGTTCAAATTAAAAACCTAGCCAGCTAAATACATGTCAGAAACCTATTCATTCCTCTATTAGCTTTGTCTCCCTTATGTTATATTTACTGTTTTATCTTTTTTTGTTTTCCTGATAAAACTGTACATTGCATTCAGGATGTGGGTAAACCATGCCTTTGTGCAGCGGTACTGTAATATTTCCTGCCTTGATTTCAATGGCTGTTCTAACAATTAGTTTCTTATTTGTGTTTTATCCACTGCCTAGCTCCCATCTGTGGCTTGCAGAGAAGATATTTTCTCCTGATTCTTTACTAATACTTCCAAAGTTCTAAGCAGTTTCATGTCTCTCTTGGTTTTGAAAAGGTTTTATCATCAGCAGTTACGCTTCTGGTAAGCAGTTCTTGAAATATTTCTGGTCACGAGGTTTAAAAATCTCTTTCCTAAAAGTTAGTTGTTAATTTATTCATTTTTATTGTGATTGAATAGTCAGACTTATTTTTTTGTCTGCATTATTTTCTATTTAGAGATATAGAATACACTCTGAGTACTTTCACATCATCAGCAAACTTTGTTACTTCACTTTTGACCCCTTCTCAAACATCACTCACCCATATGTTAAATGCCACAGACTGCATGTGTCCCCTTGGGCAGACCTTTCACTGGTCTAATTTTATCCCACAATTTTCCTTTTTTTTCCTCAGTACTGTGCATTCAAAAGGACTTTATTCTTTCCTCACAGTGCTTTAATTTCTTACAAGCTTTTAGTGAAACAAATTTTTGAAAGCTCTTTGAAACCCAAGTACATTTCATAGATCATAACATCTTCATACACCTGTTCTCTAAGTAAAATTATATGAGGCAAGACTACTCTTTTCTTAGGGAAATATTTCCCAGAATAATTTGTTTATACACATAGTTCCTCCTTTTATTCTTTATGACATTGCTCTGCCTGGTATGAAGGTTAGCCTTCCTTGGCTATCTTTCTTTGATCTCTCCTAGGAGATTTTTATCAGATTGTGTCACATTTGCTACCTCTTGGTATGGAGAATGACTTAAATGATAAGCTGTACACTGCAGCAATTTCACATCTCAGTTCTTTTAGAGCTCTTGAGTGAATACCATCTGCTCCTGGCAGTTTGTCACTATTCAGCTTGTTCTAAATCCTCCTATAGTGGTAAACCAGTTGGAGATAATTCCTCAGTCTCCCCTTCTGCAAAGGATGACTCAGTTGGAAACCTCAGCTCCAAGCTTCAGGAGCCCTTGCCTTCCTTGACCCCTTCTTTTTATTATCATTGGCAATTAGATTCAGTGGTTATGTCGGGACTGGCAAGGAGTTCAGACCAATCTGCAGAGTGATGCAACTGTTGCTGAGGTCCTGCTACTCCACTACCCATTTTTCAGTATCTTTGTTTTTAACAAATAAATCTATATATTTATAGGTCTAATTCTAATCTAGCCCATGGACCAAAGAACCACCTGGCATGTATTAAGTGCACTCCCTTCCAGATTAGTTTCTTTTGAAATTAAGCTAGTTCATGCACTCCAAGATTGCACTCAGCCTGGAACAAGGGATGGTGAAAAATGTTCATGTTCACAAAGATTCCTCTGTGGGGCATATACCTGACTGAGAAAGTTACTTCTGGGGATCAACTGAAAAAAGTGGACAGATGACAGAAGTGGTGGGGGAAAGAGATTACTAAGTGGATGTCTGGGAAAGGAAGTGGTGGAGGGCTTCCAAGATGAACGTATTCTATGGGTATCCTCTCCAGTGCAGCAGGGTCATCCAGTAATTCTTTGGCTAAGGTAACTATAGAGATTTTGTCAGAACTCACTCAAAATCCTTATTAGTTTTTGGAGGGGGTTGTGGGTTTTTTGTTTGTTTTGTTTTGTTTTGTTTTGTTTTGTTTGCTTGCTTATTTTTGTTTTGTTTAGATTTTGGCGACGGGAGCTTGGCTTTTTTTGAGAGCGACTGTTTATAATATTGTCAACACTGAATAGAGCACATTTTATTAGGGACAGTTGCATGATGATTGGGTTTTAAATTTTTTGTATGCATTGTATTGGGTAAAGTAAAATAAATGTAAACCCTAATGCAAAAGATACAATCCAAGGGCAGAAAAGAGGAGCAAGAAGGAGTGATTCTCATGTGAGTGCCCCAAGAACTAGCTGCAGGAATAATATTGGGATTTAAGAGTTAAAGGCCATAATAACAACGGCATGACATCCATGGGGAAAAGTACTGCCTAGAAGCTCTGGAAAACAGTATCACAACAGCTTGACTGGAAGAGCAGAGGGATGCAGGGAAAAGTCAAGCTACTGAGCTGCAACCAGAAGGCCATGAGCCATACAAAGGCACTGTGCCCACTGAGAGCAGCGACTGTACCGAGAAGCTGCACTCTTGATCCAAACTGCAGCCTACCAGTGCACATACAACATCTCTGCCTGTGGGCAAGATCCTGGCCCTGTTGTTTCTGAAAGAAGAATAGCAGGAAAAAATTAATTTGAAACTAGATACTATAATTTTTTATCTTGATATATAAAGATATCAAGATAGCAGTATGTTTATTTTGTCCACTTAGCAACTACTTCTTTTTAAGGTTGTCTTTCTACTCGTTTTCTTTTCATTTTTCTAAAGAATAATTTTGCTTTGTGCTATTTTGAATGCAAAATAATTTGTATAATTTTATTTATGAAATCTATTTACTTATATTTTTAGCAGTCATAATTTTCTATATAAATAATTTGTCTGTTCACCACATACTCTTAATTCTATTTTCATTAAGCTTCTTTCTTTCTACATTTTCCTTTTAGAAGTTTAAGATGCATTGCTGTCCCAAGTTTCTCTCCTTTGTAAGAAGGTTGAACTGGATCACATATAAGATGAGGCAGCATGTGGTATGGTAGTGAATTGTAGTCAGAAAGACACACAGAGGTACAATTAGTTTCCAGCTCCCATTTGAAAGTCAGTGATAGCTGGTTGCTTCTAGCCCTCCCTCTGCCCATTTCTCTCCATGCCTCCCCCAGCTTTGGGGATCACCTACCTTGTGTTTAAGCAGCATGACACAAGTTGTGAAGCATATTCAAAGCCCTTCCTACACAGACTTAGGGCTAAATTAGGTCAGCTGGTTTCTGCTGACTCTTTTATAGTTTACCATAAATCAAAAAAAGTATTTTCAGGTCCATGAGATATAGTTTCCGAACTGAAAATTACTTTATTTGTAATCATTGGGAATGACACACTGTACACTTTAAAAAGCTGCTCAGAGGGAATAAGTCTTTTAAATTTTAATTATATTTCTGTAATTTTTGAAACAGAAACTAACTCATGAGAATCCAAATAAAAAAAGCCATTTCATACTTGAAAGACTCCGAAATGTAGTACTCTCTGTTTCTGAGCTCATAATACAGTTTTGGGTATTGCATATCTGACATATGCATCTTTCCTGGTATCTCCCTCGGGTGCTCTGACATTAGAGAACACAGTGCTTGCTTGGTACACTGCTCACCAGCTGGAATTACTTATTGCTAATGGAGACACCAAGGAGGTACAGTGATGTTTAAATAAATTTGGTGAAAAACCAATAAATCAGTATGACTTTTATTTCTTTGGAAGCATGATAGGAAGCAAAATATAACTAATGGATTTTTCCGCACCTGATGCAATTTCTGCATCATGTGTTTGTTTCTGCCTTATTTGTTTTCTATTTCAGACTGGTGAGTAAGGTAAGTAAGAAAGTGAATAAGAACCCTAATTTCTACTATATAGTCTACAGACTTTGTAACAAACATACGAAAAGTAATAAATCTCTCTTTTCTTCCTTTTATTTGTCAGTTAGACAATGATGGTCCTTAATTGTTTATCAACTTTTCCAGTTACAGAGACAGGAGCAAACAATGAAGGCAGCACACATGTTCTGACCCAACCTAAAAAGTGATATGTGCCCTTGAATGCTTTTTTTTTAGTTAAGTAATTGAATAGGTTGTTACAATTGTGCACAGAGGGAATGGATGTGATTTTGTTGGTGTATTCCAGCACAGCAGAGACAGCAAAGCTCTTTCTCTGCTTCCCAGATGCTTAAAGTTCCTTGACCTTTTAAGTGCATTTTGGCCACTGGCACTTTATTAAAAGATGAACATAAGCAGATGATAGATTGACATTTCATTTATCTGGGGACTGAAAAGAATTATTTGAATGTAGAACACCATCAAAATATGAACATATCTTTGCTGAAAGGTATCTGGTTTCATCTTTGAGAAAGATAAATCCTTATTTTTTAAATTGCCAATTCTCCCACTTCATCTATTCACCCTATTCAGTTTTGCTACATTTGGCCTGGAGAGCTATCTAAATGTTTCTTAGGGATGGTTCTAATTATCCTAGGCAAGATAGTAAGGATAGTAGGACACAAGAACTAAAAGAGGCAAGGCAGTAAATCCAATTATGTATTTAAATTCTTCCTGTTAAAAAATACGTAAAGAATTCCAGCGGCAAAATCTAATATATTTAATGGCTAATTACTATTGCTTTCTAAGTCTTTTGCTCACTGGATGAAGCAATACGTGCCACATCCCAGTATTATTTTGCATTTTTTACTTACGTGTGTTGTCCAGCTTCCAGTAGCAACTGAACAAGCATCAGGTAAATCAAAATTGATGGAAACTGAGAATACTAAATTTATTCAAACTGAGGTGTGTCTCTTAACATTAAGGATGATTGCAAATCTCTTTGTAAATGTGGGAGATGCAGCTAGTATGGTATCATCAGCAAGAGGAATATAACATTAATAAAATAGATGAATATTCTACATAGTCTGTCTTAAAAGTGAACTTCAGAGAGTAAAGGAGTATATAGTCTCTTATTCACAGTCTTTTTACACTGTAAGTCTGGTGGCAAATGTCACAAGAGGAAACTGTTAGGATTTTCAACACTTCTACCATTAGACTGAAATTCTGCAATAATAGATTTACTTTCCTTTTGAATGTCATCAAAAGAGAAAAAGCTGGGAAAGGCAGAGAAGTATATGTGTGTTGGGGAATAATTTGTGAGTCAGCCTCCTTACAGCTTTCAGAAAGGCTTTGACTCTATTTGAATTTTAATTGGGAATCCTAGGTACTTCATTTTTTAGGATCAAGTTGCCTCTTTATGAAACTACTTTTCAAAAATAAGGCAACACGGTAAATATTTTGAAAGGTACTTGAAATAATGTCTAGAAGCTTAAGAGAGATGAGCTGCAAAAGCTTCAGACCATACTGTTAAACTTTAGAGCCTTGGAAGGGACTGCAGAGGAGTTCAGCAAGAAGCAACCAGACAGTCCATGAAATCTGAGTGATATGGGCTCCAAAAAGGACTTGTGCAATGCCATTTGATTTCTGATAAGCTTTTTGATTCCTATCTTTTGAAAACTAATGACATCTGAACATGGACAGGAAAAGCACGTATGTGTTTATGCTGTCAGGTGTTATTTCTGAGTAACAGGTGACTGCTGTATCCCAAATGAAAGTTCTGTAGCTTTAATATCTAACCCAAAGACTGCGAGGCATTTTCACTGCACAGTTTCATCAGATTATAGGGAAGGTTTAAACTCATAAGCATTCCCTGTGCCTGGGCTCTGTGCCTTCAATCACTATAAAAAGCTTTAATTGGGTAAATGGATACCTTAGGGCTTTACTGCAACTAAATTTCACTCTCAGAGAAGCATCCAGACTTGAGCTGCATCCAGAATGAAGAGCTATGGTATTCAAGATAAATTGATAGGGTTTGCACCCGACTTGTGCTCTGAGATTCCTGAAAATAAGTTTCTCATTGCAATTTCTCTCTAGAAATCTTTTCAGGTTAACTTTGCTTCATAGGATATAGGATATTTTACTTTTCTTCCTTCAGGCTCCATAATTCATTCTTACTGAAAAAAAAAGTGTCTTTCTTCTTCTTGCTATTAAGACATAATAAATTGGTAGACCTCTGATATCTAAAAATTGGTTCTGAATTGTCCATCTCAGAACCTAAAGCACTTGAACATATATTTTCACTGCTACAACTCAAATAAATTTTTTGCCATTTTTACCTTTGCATTCAGAGATCTCAGTCATAACTGACCTAGCAGTAATATGACAAGGAGTTTTATTCTTGTTTAAATGCCATTGAAAATATTCCAAGTTTGAAGATCACTTTAAATGGGAAAAAGCACATTCTTAGAGGCATGCCAGCCCTCTTGCACTAAAAACTAAGACACAGGCACTCATTTTCTGGTTGAGATCATGGGACACAGAAGAGTCCAAATCCTTTACCTTTGTGTTGCTCAAACAATTTATAAATCCCCTGAAAAAATGGAACATATTTTTGGCAATGATTTTATTCTTATTTACCAAGAAGCCTCTGTTTTGCATTTTTCTTTTCTAATGACTGATTACATTTGACTGATTGACATGATTGTTTACTATGATGTTTTTAAGTAGATGTTGTTGCTTTCTTCTTGTAAGCACATATATTATGACAATTTTTAAAAAATGTGATTATACATAAATGTGGCATTAGAATAGTGTTTAAAGATGAACATTAGAAGGATCTACAAATATTAGTTTTCTCCCATGCACTTACAATTAAAATTTACCAATCCTGATGTCATGCCTTTTCTTCATCAGTTTTTTATAATTGAAGTTTGAGATTATTGTACAGTTTTACTTTCACTAAGGGAAATTACAGTACCAGAGAACTGAAATTCCAAAATGTGCTACTACAAAAAAACCCCAACCCAATAACATTTGGTGCTTTGAGTATACAGTACACTGTATACTGAGGGGCCAAAAGCTTTCTCTTTTGGGACACTTCTTCATATTATACAGGTTTAGTGTTAGATGTATCTTTGTGAATATCATTCCTCTGTAAAAAATAAGTCCTAATTTTTTAATCAGCTAAGACTTTGGAGGTTTGAATTAGAAAACGGACTTTTTTTCCCCCATAAAAACGCACTATTTACAGGGCCTTGTACTGAAATAAAGTTTTGGAACTATTGCCTCCAAAAGGGCTCTTTACCAGAACAACAGCCCCACAGAAAGCAGTTATGCCAAAAGTAGTTCCCATAAATAAAAGGGAGAACAACATGAACTTGGTGTCTACAAATTCTGCCACAAAAAAGTTTCAAAATATTAATGTCCCAACTATTCCCAAAAATTTAGTAGTGTGGCATTCTGCTTTCACATTTCCACATTTTACAAGTGACTGGCTAGTTCTTTTGTTCTTTAATTGCTGATGACCTTGTTAATTTGGGAGAGAAGGTGTAGTTGCTAGCCGAAAGATAAAACAGTAAAAGGCTAAGGTACATCACTATATTTCATTGTAGAGAAAATTACTTACCTGTAACTGTTCAGTGAAGAAGTGAAACATTTGGGAATCTGTTTCTTAATGGTTTTCCTTAACAGTGACCTGGAGCCTCAGTGCCAGATAAAACAAAACAATGGGCAGATTTTTTAATTGTTTTTGTGTCTCTGCTTAACCCATGTGGCCTTTTAAAGTCCAGCCTGTGAAAGGAATCTTGAGAGTTTGAGGAAACTGTAGGGAATAACCCAGTGATTAAGGAGAGAGATCTATGATTAGTGTGAAGCTTTGTCATTTGTTCATTCGTCTTTATAACTTTTAGGGGTTAGTTTTGCCTGGCTATATGCTGAAAAACTCCTGGCCCTGAAAGCCCAGCAGCGTTCTTTTTTATTTTTTTTTCTGTCACATGCAATTCCTTGTCAGTTTGTCTCACGGTCTGGAGTATAGGAACCAAAAGCCAGTTCTCTGTTCACTGCAATCCAGCAAGTTTTGAGTGATTTCAAGGTGGTCCTGTGTTCCTTAAGAGAGACGTCTATGTTTCATGTGTCCTCACAGTCCCCTGGGTTATTCTTAAATCCCTCCTCTCATCCGAGAGTGGGCAGTTTATAAATCAGGTGAGGTATGCAATCCTCTATAACCTCTAAGTCCTGTACCTTGTAAATCCTGCAGCTGAAAGGAAGGCAGCTTTGTGTGAAGCCATATAAAATACAAAGTAATCTAAGAGGCAGACTTCATTCTTTGATGTACAGTTGGCATCACATTTGATGGAAAATCATCCATGGAGTCTTAGCACTGGGAGAGAAATGAGAGAAAGTTGTGAGTCACTTGCACATTCAAATTGCAGAGTCTGACAAATCTGATGACAGGACCAAGCTATTAAAGGGATTCCAGCACTGTCTAGAAAAGAATACAAAACATTTATTTTATACCTTAGTTTGTTATGATAGTTTTCCTTTAAAAATCTGAAAATTAACTCTGAAAATAAAATTATTGCATGTCCTTCCTTAATCACTGGTCTTGTTTACTTGAAAGGGATTAGGAACAGCTAGAGTCTGATTTCAGAGCAGGTTGTATTCAAATGCTTCCACTGCTGTCTGTAAACCTTGTTTCTGGTCTGCCAATTGATCTCTATCCTGCATAAACCAATTCAGCCTGTGACCCATAGTGACTTACTATGAAACAGATAAAGCAAGATTTGAGTGCGTATTTCATAGCTATACAAATCTTCATCATTTCTAGGATTTATCATTTCACATGAGGAAGGACCTTGTCTCACAGGTGAGGAAATGTGTAAGGCTGGACAAATTTTCAGTCTTATACCATAAACACTATAAAATGCTATGTTCACTTTAATTTAGTTAAAAAGTCTTTAGAATACAGATGTGAACACATCTGGCTACAGGAGCTCTGCCTCTTTCGGAGTAACAGGCACTGGCTCTTAAAGGTAGGCAGGCAGTTGCACTATGGTAGATGGACAGCTGCTCTGAGGACCAGATTCATCAGTGACACAGATCTGTCACAATCTATGAATCACATTTGAAAAATCTAAAATCACAGAAGGCCTAAAAATTGATAAGAAAAAAATGCTTTCTAGGTTCATTTCATGCCAGACATATAGAATAAGGAGAAAGTCATGGTATACCCTTTGTGATTAAAATCAAAGCAGTTGTTTATGCTATTTGTATTGTTTAGCTTTAGATTGTCTAGCAGAAGAAACCCGGCATGGTGTCCAATACTAATAAGGGAAGCTCCAAGGAAATACCCTGCGTACATGAATTTTACACTCTACTTTAAATATTCATTTTTTAATCATTTCTTAATCACAGTGGTTAACACTGGAAAGTGTAATTATTATTGGCAGCACAGATCACTATTAACAAAATGACATCCCTACTTATTATCATATTACCATTGATGCATTATTATTATAGAATAACCTTTACTTAGCTACTAACCAAAAATAATTATAGCAATTGATTTGAACATTCTAATTCAGTGAAAAAAATTCTTACTTTCCTTTATGAACAACCCAGTGTCATCATAGCCAGGTAATAGGATGGCTCACATGTATCAATGTACACTTGATATAGTTCAAACAAACTCCTGAAGCCAGTGTTCCTTCCTGTATTGCTGCATAACTAAATGGCACTGGTAAGATTAAACTGAAGAGCAAATCTGATTCTCTTAACCGGCTGTTGAATCTGTACTTTACGTCATGTGGTAGTAAGGGTAGAAATGCACAATACTTAGTATGTGCTTAGTGTGAAGCTTTGGCTGAGTTTTTTTTTGAAGACAGAAAACAAAGTGAAAATACTGTTTTAGAGGTTCAGAAAGCTTGGTGGTGCTTTTTGTACGGGGTGTCTCTCTCATTGTTGCACACTGTTCTTTAATGTGTGAAACAGTATTTTGCTTATAGAAAAGAAAAATATTTTATGCTATGTATTATTTTGGTATCCAATTGTTGAGACATCTCCTAAGAATAGGACAGGATATGGTCAGGCAGCAGAATTATTAGGATTAGGTCAATATACAATTGCTATGAATACACAAAAAACTGCTTGTTCCAAAAATTCTAAATGTTGAAACGGAAGTAGATAAGAAAAGCCTGTCTTTACTGTAGGATTAAGGGGAAACTTTAAAGAACTCTAGGAAACCAGTTACCAAAATAACTCTGCGTAAAGAAAGGCTGAAAAAGGCAACAGTGGGTTGCACATGTGGGTTGGCAAACTGCACACTTGCAGGTGTTCATGCTTGCCACAGCACACAGCTTTACAATACTTAGTTCCAGGGAGTAAGAGGGAATGTGTTCAGGAAAACAATAGTAGCAATCTCAGTAAAGCCACGGAGATTTAAGAGAGAAAATACCTTCTATGTGCAATGGAAATAAAAAAGCCATTGAAGCAGAGCCTAGCTCATATACAGGGAAGTTTCTAAAGTATAAATGCAACTTCTGGGCAGTTTTGGATAGAAGTAAAGAAATAATATGGGTTATTTTATGTGAGTTATAAGCTGTAAACCAGTAGTAAATGGAATCAAGCCTGCTGTCAGACATATTTTGAGACTGTTACCCGACAGTTCTGAATCCCTTTGGAGTACTCAGCAAGACAGGGAAATGAAAGCTAACAAAACTGAACTGTACACACACAGCTTGGGAGACAGGACCCAAGAGCAACAGTACTACTGCATGCAAGTGAATCATCTTTGCATTGCTTGTATGGTTCTCCTTGGCATGGTCAGGATGTAGGAGGTGTGTTGCGTGTGGTTGCATAGATTTCAAGTGTGAAGTTTTGTTATTTTAACCTGCACTGCCAGCAGTTTGGAAATCTGACCTTTCCACCAAAGTCAGTGAGATTGGCAGTTCTTCATGAAGAAGGGAGGATTATTTACTTTTTATTTTTTGTGATGGGGGGTATGTAAAAAAAAGAGCAACATTTTTAATCTGCAATAATTGCTGTGAAGTATTTAAACAATCTTTCATTGCAGCTGTCTAACTGACAGGCAGTCTGAATATAGAATGATTGACATTCCTTAAGGTAAACATGCAGACCTATTATGCAGAAGGAAGCACTGCCTTGAGATAGTGATGTAATATCCAGCACTGATGCTGTGTACTATGTGTACTCATCTGTAGCCTTACAAGTAAATTTTTTGAAAATAAGGACTTCTCTAAACAGGAACTTGTAAGGCACCCTTGTAGGCAGGGCCAGCTTCTCTGAAAGGTGTCTTCTTAGACTTTTGTTTTATTGCCGAAATTAATTTGGCAAAGATATTAAATAAATGAAGAAAGTGCACAGGATAATCTGGTCAAAGAGAAACAAAAAAGGAGACACCAGTTTCGAAAGATATTTCATCTAACTTTTAGTCATAGAAAATAATAATACTTAAAATTATTACATGGTTTACTACAGAGAAGCTACATTTTTGATGCTTTATTTTTGTCTTTTGCTGTTAGCTTTCATGATGTTGTTAGCTACTTATTTCAGCATATCACCCCCACCACCCTTATTTCAGCATACCATAAGTCTGTGTATATCTACAATTTGATTTATTGTTACTATCCTAAGATTATTTGTGTTGAAAAGAACCATTCAGGAAAATATGTCTGGAAATGTACAATTTTCATGACTAGTTTCTTTTAAAGAAAAACATTATTCAGAGCCAGACTGTAAAATTCATTTCAATCCTTAAGCATTTTTTTTAATGCCAGTTAAAACCAACAGACCAAAAGAAAAAATATTTCTACCTCTGCTGCCAGGTAACCTAGTGAACAGATATGACACTGTTTTACTCCTCCCAGTGTGCATAAGGGCCAAGATGCTTTTCTCAAAAATGTCGTAAATATCTTGGAAATAATCAGCTTTACTAATCATAGTACTGAGGACCCTTCAGGAAAACTGGGTTGCTAGATTTCATACTCAGCTGCAGATCTGGTCTCAAAGGCATGGACCTAGAATTGCCTAAAGGTCTCCACATATTATTCCAGTACACCTTGCTTGAACATCACTTACACAAGGAAGGTCCTGAGAGTAAATTAGATCCATGGACACTATAGGAAGAGAAAATACATGATTGTTAACTGTGAAAAGAGGTCTTTTAGCCTTAATATTGTCATTCCACAACTGCACTGAAGACAATTACATATAATGTCTATTAGTCCCTTTCTAATTTTATCTATCATAGTATGCTATTTATGGTTATGGCTGCTCCATGTTTCATCAGAATATTAATTGGTTTCTATTTAAAATTGTTTAGTTCTCTTTCTGCAGTATTTTCAGCCACTGAGAAGCTATCAGTATATATAAGGAGACCAAAATAATCACTTCCATGTAATTTTCCTTGCTTTTATTGATACATAATTTTATCATTGTACTGGACAATTTTGCTAATTTTTTGCAATCTTAGGGCCTTCAGCATTCAACAACAGAAACAGGTAATCATGAAGAACCTCTTTTGCAACTTTCTTTATTCGCTTCTTTCAAACCACTGTTTAAACTCATTTAACCATCCTGATTCCTGAAATCAATGCACTATTAAATTATTTTCATTCTGAGAGTTACACATTTTAAACCTTTAAACTGTTCTTGAAGCAGGATACTCTTCACTCCAAGAGAAAGTAACATATTTTTTCCTTATTTATTTCCATTTCTCAAATTCCTAATCTTTAATTTATTCATTATAACAGTTTGCAATACTAATCTGTTATTTTTCAGAGTCTCGTATTTAGTAAGGAACTTCTATTAAGAGTTTTTAAAAGTTCAGAATAAATTTTAGCTACCTGCTTTACCTTAGACCTTTTATTCTTAAATCTTTAATTATACTCAGAGAAGAAATACTGAAGTCAGAACTGAGATTTGTAATTTGTTTCATGTGGGCTAGACATCTACACAATAGTCTTATCTTACTTAGGGGCAATAGAACTATATTTTTAAAACAGGAATAATTGCCTGGTTACTAGCCAGGAAAGTTCTTTTGATATCTAAGTAAGTGTTGCACATGAGGGAATTGGAACAATAGCTGAATACTGATTATGGCTATTCCTCAATTTTCCCACAATTTTGATACCTGGAAATAAAGGATAATTCTTCTAGGCCCACTAACACTATAATAACATTAATGTAACTTTTAAAACATTGTTTCCTTCCCTCACATCATTTAAGAGCATTGTTCTAAATGAGTAAATATTACCTGATTAATATAGTAGTTAGACTTTAGAATGTATCTATTTTATATTCCCTGTCTGCTAGAATGTATCTATTTTATATTCCCTGTCTGCTTCATATAAAATTCCACTTCCTGAATGTTTTAAGTGATATTACATAACTATTGCATTAAAGCATAAGAGAGTTTAAGGAAACATATTATTTGTATTTCATACATTGCATAGAGCTACTTCTGGTGCCTAATACAATATCAGAGGAAATGTGTTTGAATTCTTACCTTGACATTCAAAGTTGCATATAGTTGAAAATGAGCTGTAGTCATGTATTTTTCTGTATTTTATTCTTAATTTTTTCACAATTAATGAACAAGTAATATAATTTATACCAGTGATGAACATCCTTTTCATGTTACATGATTCATTCTTGCGAAGTCATATTTAACGTAGAGAGGGCAGGGACAGCTGACATTAAAATGGGGGTCTATTGCAGGCTGCCTGACCAGGTGGACCACGTTGATGAGGCCCTTTGTGGACAGATAGAAGCAGCCTCACACTCACTGGTTCCAATGGAGGACTTCCATCCCCCCAGTATCTGTTGGAGGAACAATACAGAAGGGCATAAGAAATCCATGAGGTTCCTGGAATGCATTGCTGGTAATTTCCTTCTCCAAGTGATAGAGGAGCCAACAAGGTGAGGAGCTATGCTGGATCTTGCTCTCATCAACAAAGAAGATCAGGTGGGAATGTGAAGCTCAAGGGCAATCTGGGGTGCGGTGACCATGAAAAGATGGAGTTCAAGATCCTTAGGGCAGCAAGGAGGTTTCCACAGCAAACTCACTACCCTGGACTTCAGGAGACCGGGGTTTGTCCTCTTCAGTGATCTGCTTGGGAGAATACCATGAAATTAAGCCCTGGAGGGAAGAGGGGCCAAGAAAGCTGATTAACATTCAAGGATTGTCTCCTCTAGGCTCAAGAACAATAAATCCCTATGAGAAAGAAATCCAGAAAAGGGGCCAGGAGAACTGCATGTATAAACAAGGAGCTTCTGGCAAAAATCAAAGAGAAGCAGGACGTTTACAGAATGTGGAAAAAGGGATAGGGCACTTAGAATGAACATGGGAACATTGTCAGAATATGCAAAGATGTGATGAGGAAGGCTAAGGTCCATGTGACATTAAACGTTGCAAGGCATATCAAGGACAAGACAAATGCACCAGTATCAAAAGGAAGATAAAGGAAAACATGGGCCTGCTGATGAATGAAGTGGGTACCTGTTGATGAAAAATACAGAAAAAGCAGAGGTACTGAATTCCTTCTTTACTTCAGTCTTTACTGCTAAGGCCAGCCCTAGGAACTCCAGATACTGGAGGCTAGAGAGAAAGTCTGCAGAAGAAAAGACTTTCCCTTGATCAAGGAAGTTTGGGTTAGGCAATTGACACTCATAGAATCATAGAATCATTTCGTTTGGAAATGACCTCTAAGTTCATTGAATCCAAATATTAACCCAGCTCCACCATGTTCACCACTAAACCATATCCCCAAGACCTGCATCTATGCTCCTTTTGAACACTTCCAGGGATGCTGATTCCACCCCTTTCCAGGCAGCCTGAACATCCTTTCAGATTTTTTCCTAATATCCAATCTAAACCTTCCCTGGTGCAACTTGAGGCTATTTCTTTTGTCCGGCCAGTTGTTACCTGTGAGAGACAGACTGACTCCTGCCTTCCCACAATTTCCTTTCAGGCTGTTGCAGAGAGTCATAGGATCTCCCCTGAAACACCTTTTCTAAGGATGTTCAAAACCCTCCTGGATGCAATGTTGTGAGACCTGCTCTAGGTGAATGCGCTTTAGCAGGAAGGTTGGACTAGGCAATCTCCAGAGGTTCCTTCCAACCTCAACCATTTGTTTCTATGACTCTGTAATTCTGTGAAACCAGGTTTTTATTAAACAAAACCAAAAAACACACACACAACAAAAAACCAAAAAACCAAAAAAACAAAACAAAACAAAAAAACACCAAAAAAACCAACCAAACAAACAAAAAAAAACCACCAAAAGCCCCCCAAAAAACATTAGAACTCAAAAGAAGAACACATAGGAAATTTCTATTTAATGGTCAGAGGAGACACTGGTCACTAAGTGCCAGCACATGCAAAACCACATGCTTTATGTTCAAATTCCCTAAAAAGATGATGTAACTAAATGTTATTGCAATAGTGTGCTGCTCTCTTTCTGTGCTGGGACTTAAATAATAATGAAAACAAATGGGTTCCTTTTTCTGTTAAGAACCTTGATAATGTCTCTCATGGTAGACACTTAAATGTACACTTTGAACTCTATAACCTGTTTTATACAACCTTCTCTCAAGCAAATGGCTGAGTTCCCACTCAATAGCATTAAAAACATCTGAAATAGCTTTTCAGTTTAAATGTCTAAAATTATTTTACTTCCCAGGGCATTAAATATTTGTGGCTTAAAAGCACTAAACTTTATTTGGATCATCTGTTAAAGAAGAGCCCTGCTCTTTTCAGAATCTGGAAACTGCCCAAAGTAAAACTGTGATCAGTTTTGCAGCGCTTGTTATCACTGTGGAACTGCCTCAGCTGAGTGTTCCAAGAAGACTAAAGCTGGCGAAGCCAATAGTGAATGAAATACTACAAATACATAGACAACACTCCAAGAATGACCTATGATTTAAACATTAGATTTGAGGGAACAACTTTGAGACACTTTAATTACTATGCTAAATAAGTAAGCTGTGTGGCTTGTGTAACACACTGGGGCTCAACAATAAGTTTGTAGGTTAGCATAAATTATATGGTTCATGGCCACAAATTTGCAAGGTAGAGCTCATGTAAATTGTACTTGCTAGACTTAGTACAAAATGTAGTGTTGTTAACAGGAAAAAGCTAGTTAAAATGGCATAAACCTCTAAGGTTGAAGTAATGGTTCTTCGAAGCTGAATTTGGCTCCAGGAGAATAAATGAATTTATAGCGACAAAATAAATCTGTATTTCTCAAATGGTGCATATATTCCTAGGTGTTAATAACTTATTTTGAAAATCTATTCAAATAACATCCAAAAGACATAAGATAATGTACATGATACATTTGTTCCTGACATAGTTGTTCAACTTTCTAATGCAGAAGGGTAAGATCTCAGCATGCATACCATCATCTAATACTGGGAAAGCAAACCAAAGGTAGCAGTGTAGCTATGACTGAGGTAGCAGTACAGCTATCAGGTTGAAAAGGAGCAGTACGAAGATTTTGCTGGTGTTGAAACAGTTCTCTGTCTCTTTTGGGTATGATGTCATCTGTTAGAGTTACATTCTGGAAAAAAAAAATATCTTCTCTCCAAAAGCAGAGCTGAAAATACTATCAAAGGCAAATTTCATATTTTTTAAGAGGAAAAATTTCACATTCATCTTTTTAAGAGGTTCATCATAGATAAGAATTCTGGAAAGGAATATCTTTGCAGTATAAGATACTTCTGTTAGACTAAATAAAAGATATTTGCACAGTCCTTGGTCAAGAAATGTCCTTTCAGAATAGCTGCTAATTCAGAGGCTCATTTAAAGACTGACAATAAGAAACACTGCTCAGATTTCTGAATTCTGACAAGTGAAGTCAGTGGATTCATTGAAGCCTTAGTTTTGTAGTTTTCTTTTCCTGTTCTACTTTGTGACATGGTTTCCACTCCCAACTATGCTATAAAAATAGCTTTTATGTTTTGCCCTTAGAAGTGTCCTATTAGTTGCAAAGAAACTTGGAAGAGCCATTTTGGTTTATTTCATAAGTTAATACTGTGCTATCAAATCCCTGCACATTACGTATCATTAGGCAGTGCAGTTATTTTTAACAAATTATTTTCTTTAAAAATCGTGAGGTTTCCCCATAAATTCTTTACCAAACCTGCAATATCAAGAAAGGCTATTTTGCCTTGAAGGCAGCCCATCATTTTGATGATGTATGACTTATAAGTGTCCCTTTCTTATGATGAATAACACTAGGCAGCATTGCTGAAGTGATGGATGACACAAAGAGCTATTGCTCTGATGATGTATTCTAGTAAGGGGACAATTGTGATGTAAAATATATAATAAGAGCAAGTTTCTTGGGCTTATCTATCATCACAGCAATGATCACCAGTGCTATATACTCTGTTGCTAGCACTGGTCTGACAGGACATAAGATGAAATAGAATCCCTTTAAAGACGTGATATGGGTCACTATACTATTTTACCACATAAAATAAGGTTGAAATGAGAAAAGTTAATCCGTGTTTCTTGGTTTTGTCCTGGCTTTGGAGCAAGTCTCTCTCGAGACAATAGAGATGTAAAAAATAGATACCATTGGTTAATAACTCTGCTTCCTGTGACCCCAAAATGAAGTACTGTCTAGAATATGCAAATTAAACATGGTTTCTCTGGATAAATAGATGCTTCTGACACTGCTGGTCTAATTACAGAATATATTTCACTGTGACAATGTGTAGAATGTAGCAGGCTTTTTGTTGTCCTCCATGACTCTAGTAGCCCATGAATAGAAATGTGTGCCGTGGGGGCTAAATGTCAGTGATGGCATGAAGGTTTACAGTTTCAGCCATGGGACCTTGCAAGGTTATATATACACACTTAGCTTTTATATGAAATATTTTGCTAAATGTTTGCAATAACATGTTCGAAGTTATTATACAAATCAAATTGTTAAACTTGAGGTGGAAATGCTTACATTACAGCACAGCGATGTAATTATCGGGCAGACTGAACCAAGACGTGAGCCGGCAGGGACTATATTTGCATAATGCTATAGTGATAATGAGAAGGACAGATGTAAAGTCATAGCTCATAACTCAAGTGATAATCATGAAAGTCAGCTTCTTGATGCAGCATTCACATTTGAGAAAGAATGAAGAACTTAGTTGAGAATTATCCCATAAATCTTGGTCACTAGGACATCCATGTTATGTTAGACAGGGTGCTTTATTGATTTTTGTAGTAGCTAATTCAGAATTATTAAGTGGTTTAACATGGAGGCAAAAACTGCTGATCATGAAGAAATATGACAGAAAAGAGTTGATTTTTATGTCTCACTGCTACCTTATGCCTTGCAGATTAGTCTTTCTCACACCCAAATGTAATTTGCATTTTTAGTCAAATGTGATATTATGACCCGGAAATAAACAATAAATTAATTTCATACTAAGTAAAATAGACTTTTTCAAACAATACATATCAAGTAAGTTTTTAGTCTCTAAAGATTGTCTTTCAGAAGACAGATTAAGAAAGCAACACAATCTTTTTCTTATACACCCCAATTTATTCTGCAACAAGGGTTTCAACATTCATTTTCTTCCAAGTACCTTTGAGACAATTACATGGGATATTTTCAATTCAGGAGATTATTTTTGTGAGCACTAAATGAAATACAGATCTTCCCTTGATTTCAACAGATAAAGTGATGAGGTCCCAAAAGACTTGTGCATATACAGTTCTGTAAAAACACCAAGAATTATCTAAGATGAAGCAGCCAATAATTTATGTCTGACAGCGCTGATTGTGGATTGTAGCTTTGGACCACAGATTATTAATTTTATATACATTATTAGGTAATGCTTTATTCAAAGTCCAGAAACCCCACCATAAATCATCAGATAATTTCAGCTGGGTGATTTCACTGTCAGAAATGCTGAGAAAAAAAAAGAAATTTTGGAGAAAAAATGAGTGAATCCAGTGTCTGATGGGATTAGAGTAGGATTAGTGTAGAAAGTGAGGTCTTTTAATTCCTGAGAAAAGATTAATGAAGGAAAAAATGTAAGATTAATGAATAGAAACTTTTTGATGAACTAGAATGATAGAGGACAAAGAACTATGACACATGGGATTGAATCTACAGCACTGAGTAGAATTGAGACAAAACTCACAGTGAAGTGCTGAAATGCTGCCGGCATTAACCCATGCCTTAACTATACCTATGACTGACACTGCCAAGAGGAACAGTTACTTTTATAAAAACAAATACTTTAGGCTGGTTTATGTTCATAAATCGTCTTTTCTATCATCACACTCCATGGTTAATGTTGTTTAATAAGCCCAATTGTTTAAAAAACCAAAGTATATGACCTTGTATATGGTCTGTGGTCTTGTAGGACTTGGTGCAGTGAAAAACTGAAGTAGAAATAGCTCCTGGACACATTACCACAGCCAAGAATGTAGAAATAAAGATGAGTACTTTATATGTATTTCCAGATGTCATTGTCAGCATATCAGGCCATGAGATTGCAAAAATGCTTTCTGCTGCTGAGGCGAAATGTAGCTCTTGAAACTGTGAATGGGCAGCATTGTTAATCTAAAGGATCCTTCCAAGATCATCTGAGCGATGACCTAAAGCAGTACCGATCACACCGTTTTGGAAAGACGCGGATTGCAAAGATTTTGGAAAGTTGTTCTGCCTTGAATCATTCAGAATTAACTAAAGCAGGGACTTTCAAACCTCTGTGGTAGGAAAGACATCACCAAAAGTTTTCTGAAATCCTGGAATACTTACTACTTGGTCATACACATTTGAAATTACCTGTGTTCAGCATGTGTATGTCCAAGTAACACAAGACTGTGCACTTTAGCTTTGTGATGTCACCCAGATAAAAGTACAAATTGTTTGAAAATACTTTTTAAAGTGTTTTTTTATTTCTTCCAAACCCAAGTTACTTACAGATGTTCTTCATATGATTTACCAGCTAAAATAAATTACCTGAAACCAGCTTTTCTTAAAAAAAATCAAAACAAGCATATTTATCACATTAAGTGTTTAGCTTGTAACATCACTTTTTTGCTTGCACTTTTGTCTATAATAGACATTTAAACCATAAAAAATAACATCAATTTATGTATGCATTTTTCCAGTTTCCATTTTCCAGAGCTATTAATTGACATTAAATTATTTAAGAATGTACCTAATAAGTCTGTGCATAACATCTCAAGAAACCAAACCCTTTTTTTATTCCAGTAGTTGGAAACTAATGTTGTTATGAAATATTTGAACTCTCCTTTAAATATTAAAGAAAATTTTATAGAAGAATAATTGAGAGAAAACTTTGATTCCTGTGGAGACATCTCCTCAGTCTACCCAGGTCTCAGTAAACGATTCATCTAGTCAGGTATGAATTATACCAAAACCTAATACACTGAAGGTCAGTTATTACTCCTCTTAATATCTTTTGTCCAATGCAAGAGTATGAAAATATGTTAGCCTCAGATCTTGGTTAAAAAGCAACTGCACTACATCAGGTTGATATTTAACTTGTTTGTATGATTTCAAGTGATCCACTTAGATATTGAGAACCCTCCTTTTATCTAAGGTATATGGTGATATATAGCTACATAAACACAATTACATAATAACTATTGTTTTAATGAGAATTATAATAGATGCTGTATACACTTGCTCCAGTTGTCTGCAAAATAAAAATCTTATTTCTTATCAGCTTCATATAGACTACTTTAGAAAAGCAAGGTGGAGATTTATTAATGGTTCTTATCAACCCTTAAAAAGTGGAAAAATTCAGCAAAGCTTTATATAATGAAGGTACTTTAAACTTGTATTTTGTTCAGTCATATTTAAAGAATTTTTCCATCTGTAAAACTGAACATAATATTGCTGACTTTGAAATCTCTGCGTACAAATTTCAATATAAAAGCTTTTCATTACCCTTTAAAATTAGTCCTCAAATATCTAGCTGCCATACCTTGGCAGTAGCTCCTTAAGCAGTCTTTGTGTTAACCCTTTTTAGACAGAAATAGAAAAAGGCCTTTTTAAATTTTTTAATTTTTAAAGATTATTTATAAATTTTATTTTCTTACCACTTTAATTAAAGGATCCAGTACCTTATTAGACACCTAATCCATTTTCTATTTAATTCTCAGTAGAAAAAAAAAAAAAGTCAATGATATTCACTTGTGTAGTTACTTACTGTAATGTGTTACACAAACCATGTACCTACATGTTTAACCTTAACATCTGTTTATCATTTAGGAAAGACTACTACTATATAGTAGCCTGTTCATTCTGTAAATGTAAAATAGTATGCTTTCCACTAAACAAGTGGTTGTAGGCTGCTTATAAGCACTAACATGGATGATTAATTGAGCCCCCAGCAATTACTGACTGGGTAACATGAAGATGATTTGTGAAAACTGGAATTGCCTGTCCCTGCTGTTGTGTATTCTGAATAGCTCTTACTGACATTTGGAGGTTTGGGAAGTCATTTGATTTTGTGTGAATGGCCTTGTCACTTACAGTGAGCTTACATCAACCTGCTGGAATTGACGCTGTTAAGCTTTCCTTCAATCATGTTAAGCATGATTGTCACTAACATATCTTGTCTCATTGAAACAAATAATAAATAAATTCTAAAGGCCTTCAGGACTGAGACTTAGTGTCTCACAAATGGGTACATTCAAATTTCTTGATGCCTTCTCATGAGAATAAAACAGTTCACCTTGAGGAGAATGACAAGCAGACAGGATCAATTATTTTTTCTTTTTATCCAGTCCATTCAAAATTAGATCCTTTTTGCAGATTAGAGGCACTATTTGAATTATCTCTTGGGATTTTTTTAGAAACACTTTCTTTGTATGTTTGTTGATAATTTTTGTCTGACTTTTTGTTTTTTAATTCACTCTGTATAAAATGTTGTGCAATCCACTCAATCCAGCAAATATAAGTTGTATGTTACTTAGTTGATGATGATTGCTGATTTTCTGAGCCTATGTATTTTAGGACTGGCCCTTAAGTTTACAACTACTTACTTAAAAGAAACATTGTTTGACTGATGTCAAGTAAAATCATAAACTCCTCAACTGAAAACCTTAAAAGAAATGACAATAAAGAAATGTACTAATTTCCTGCTAGAATGAACACTGGGTTATAGACAATAAAAAGAACAATTTCCTTATCTATTTCAGTTGTTAGTTGACTAAGACACTGGAGAAATCTGTTCCCAAAGGACTGTACCTCATGGAAAAGACTCATGCTGGAGCAGTTTGGAAACCAGCCTACACTGAACTAGGTAATACAGGTCTCCTGTGTGAGGGACCCCATGCTGGAACCAGGGAAGAGTGTGAAGAGCAAACAGCAGCAGAGATTAAGGCTTATGGACTGATCACAACCCATGTTACTCACCCTTTGCTCCACTCAAGGGGAGGAGGTAGAAGAGTTAGAAGTGAGCTGAGTTAAGGAAGAAGAGGCAGGGGGAATATGTGTGTGAGGAAGGTGGTTTTAGTTTTATTCCCCATTATTCCACTGTATTATTCACTGGCAGTAAATTCAGTTAATATTCCTGAGTTCATTTTGTTCAAGACAGTAATTGGTGAGTGATCTCTCCCTGTCCTTATCTTGACCTGCATGATTTTCCTAATGATTCCTTCTGTTCTTTCGAGAAAGGGGAGGCTTGATGGGCACCTTGAGGCCAGACAAGGTCAACTGACCACACTATTGCTTATTGCTTGGTTTTCTTTTGCTTTACCCCAAGGACTTTATAAACAGCAAAAATATCCCTGTCAGCATTTTCTTCTTAAACTACATTAAACAATTAAGGTTTTTCTAACATTCTTTTTAAAGCAGTCTCTTCAGAATTCTGTGCTTCCCCTTCAGATTGCTTCAGCTGGAATTGCTAGGTAATACAATTGTGTCATGCAGTTATATTCTAATGGCATTCATATTTCCATGTTCTCATCAGAAATTGCTCTCCTGATGCAGTCCTAAGTTTGGCAGTATCTTCTCTACTGTGCCTTGTCCTCAAGAAAGTTCTTTTATTCATGTTATGACCTCTTGATAATGGATGCTTGTAGCAAAAATTCTTACAAATCTTTAAAGGGCAAGTTTCTTTACAAAACTTTAAAGGGCAACTTTATTTCAGAAATACATTTGAAAAAAACCCCAGCATTGATACAGAAGCAATATCTTTGCCTTGCCATTTCTGTATTCTCTATGCTGTTAAGACAATCTTTGAAGGAAACTTTTCTCCTCCCCACTCTCCACATCCTGCAGAAAAAGGGGAGTTGTGTTATAACTTGTTTTTAAAAAATTAAAAATTGTGAGGATTCATAAATCTAGCATTATTACTTTTGTAGGTCTGGGTATTGATCTAATCAATTCCTAGATGCCTTAACTCCAGCTGTCTTCAGGAACTCGGTGGAGACTCTATTTCTGCTTTTCTGTAGTTTATGTATCTTAGTTCTACGGTATATTTGGCTCATCTATCAAAAAGAGCCATGAGATAGAGAAGGACAATTTCTGTTTAAATAAAGCCATCACTGGTAATAGCAAGCATGTGGCCAAGCAAAAAAATGCAAAAGGAAAAAAAAAGAAAATGCAATATAAATAGATGAACTAAAATGGAAATCAATATCAAAGGCACTCTGATTAGATAAAAGCTGATGAGCTGTGAAGACAAATCATTTAATTTGCTTCTATATTTAGGAATACATTCCAAACAAACACAGTGATTAGACAAAAGATCCTCTATAAAGGGGAATGAAAAATAAACAAGGGATACAAATTTTATTTTGAATCTCCAGAAAATCTCATGCTGCAGAAATACTGATTGTGCTAAGGATTATTTAAATTTATATGCCAATACTTGGACATAATTTATATGGGAAATATAAAATTAATATTGATCTCCTTGTGCTTATATGCATTACACATCTAACAATCAGGATGAATCATTCACAGAATCACAGAATATTCTGAGTTGGAAGGAATCCAAAAGATCATTGAGTCCAGCTCTTTAATATTCACTCTTTTAGGGACTTTCCATCATATTTCGGGCTTAAAAGATTTAACTACACACAACTAATTGGATTTTTCTGGCTGGAAATTGATGTTATTGATGCTATTTCCAGTTGTAAGCATTTTAAAATCAGGATATGCAATGAAGTAAATTTTGTATTTATGAAATCACATGGATGAAGTTCCAGCTATTTAACTGCTAATATTTTGGTTTTCTATTTCTTATAGTATGAAGTGCAGATAGACACTTGGCTTGTTCTATTTCAGAAATTTAAGCAATGATTCAACACAAGCAGTATGTGTGTTTATTAAACTTTGTATCTCTTTGGAGCTCTTCAGTTTGAGCAGGTTGCATGCTTCAAGCAAAATTATTGAGAAATCCAAGCATGAATTTCTTCTTTCTGATGTCTGCTCATCACTGCTCACTCAGCACTGGCAACACTTACATACATTGTGGATAAATTTTTAATTTCAGTACCATATTATAAGCTTATCTACTTGAATGAAACTGAAGTGCATGAAGGGTGATTAATGATATAATTTTAATGCATCAGCCAAGATAAACAGTAAATCGAAGCTGTGTCTGTGTTATGGCACTGGGCTGAATGCCATAATAAAATTTATGCACCTGCTGAGCAGTTGGAAGACTATTTCCATATAAGAGGGAGAAATGTGTTCTAGCCTTAAGGGTTCAGAAACATCTGGAGTATCAAAACCTTAGCGGTTCATTCACCTTGTGCCTCGTGGTACACAGGCATGGCACTCTGGACTTTCCCTGATGTGCTGGGTCTGGGCAGGGTGAGCCGCAGAAGGTCAGAGAACTCGGAGAGCCAGGAAGTCAGATTTGACATCTGCTCTAGCCTTCAGGAAAGAAAGTCTCTGTGGAGAAAAAAAATTAGCTCTACACCAATAGCTTAGAGGAGGTAGCTAAATCCCATCCCCCAGGACTGTAATGATTCCTGTCCATAAAGTCCAAAGTACTACAGGTTTGAAAAAGGGGGTACATTCCTTCTGGATGACTTTGAGGGTATGTGTGTTTAAGTAAGTGGGGTTTTTATATAGAAATGAAGGCAGCCTTATGCAGACAGAGTCAATTTTAGTTCTCAGTGTTGAAGGATACAGGATACAATATAATTATTACATTATTAAAAGCTGCACTTTTCCTCTGGTGGCATTCTGTGATTTATTATGCACATTAATTATATGGTGGCACAAGCTCACCTGCTACATGGTTCCTAAATGTGTGTTCTATAAGATAAAGATAAATTAGGAAGAAAGGAACAGAAAATAATTTTTCTGAAGTACTGTTAGTCTGTTAGACTCAGGCAATTCAACAATAAAACTTAACAATAAATTCATTAGCTCTGAGAGCAGATCTTAAAGCATTACATATAAGTGGTTCTGCCACTGGGTAAACTCTAATAATCTCAAGTTTATCTTTGTCACTGTATTCCGAAGCTATGTAAAACAAACACACTTAGATATGCCTGAATTTGAAGATAAGGTATATTTTTTAAACTCTTTATTCAAAAGAAAAGGGGCAGTAGCATTGATGTTTTGGGATTTTATTTTCATCCACCTTTTAAATCTGTCAAAACTTAAGAAAGTGATACATTTGCTCTTATTGAGCAGGAACAATTTTTACTTCTTCTCCTGCTATATTGCTGGCTTCTAAAGATAGATTTTCTTTAGTTTACCTAAGTATGTATAGAGGGACCATCTAAATCCTAATCTGAATGACATCTCTGGGCTGAGGTAGAGGTCCCCAGCATCATGGCTGGCCCAGATGAGAAGGTTGTAACGACCTTCAGACAAGTGCAGTTCACTCAACCACTCCTCATAAGAACTTTGCTCCAGAGCATTTACCAGTTCCACTGCCCTTCTCCGGACATGCTCCAGCCCTTCAATGTCTGTCTTGTAGTGTAGGGTCCAAAACTGAACAGAGGATTGGACTGAGGCCTCACCAGTGCCCTGTACAGGGTGAAAATCACTGCCCTGGTCCTGCTGGCCACACTATTGCTGATGCAGGCCAGGATGACACTGGCCTTCTTGGCCGCCTGGGTACACGCTGGCTCACGTTCAGCTGCTGTCAGCCAGCACTCCCGGGTCATTTTCTGCCAAGCAGCTTTCCAGACACTCTTCCCCAAGCCTGTAGCATTGTTTCTTCCCCCAAAAAGAAGTTGATTAGGAACATGTTAAGCAGAAATGAATAGTTTAAGAAACAAATGTCTGAGATCTAGATAGAAAATTAAATAGATATATTTTCTTACTCTCCATGCACAAGAAAAAGGTAGCTGTACAAGAATGACTATTTCAGTCAGCCTGGTAATAACTGCACAACAGTCTGTGAGGGTGACTCTTCCAGGCATATTTACCATGTCCAGCTTCTATATTCCCACAGGGTGGAGGAAACAGAATAACCATCTGGATCCATTTGGTTTAGAACTCCTCTATAGCCTATAAAGTGTGAGCATGTGTTGCCAAATATTCTGAAAGTCTTTGCAATTTTCCTCTATTATACAGTAAACATAACCATGGAACTGTTCACATATATTTTTAAGGGAGACTGAAAGAGTTACTGTGTATTGAATCTACTTACTGGTCCCAGTGTTAAATACATGAAAATGTTAAATTTTATTAGCATGTATAAAACCTGCTTACTGATTTTCTTTACTGAAACAATAAAGGGAGAATTTCCTTTGTACATAGTTCATCAACTCCATTTAGTTACTACTATGTCAGTGAAAAGCCAGTGCAGGAACCAAAACCTATGATCACCAAGTAATTTCAGTTTGAAGATTTTTCTAAATATCTTGTTTATATCCTATTCTATTAAAAGACGTTCTTTTATTTTTCTATTCCCAAGGGATTCTTTTTAATTGTGGGAATTTCTCTTGTTTCCTCTGTTACACCGTATTTTTGTGATATTTTACAATGATAAAAGAAAAAAAAAAGTATAAATCACTTGTTTTCCTGTCTATGGATAATAAAACTACACAAGATTTAAAACAGAAGCTGGTGTTTGCTAAAGAGAAACATCATCAATTTTTATTATGTTTTCTGTGATACATAATGGGTACTTCATTATCTTCCAACATATTCTGTTAAATCATAGAATCATAAAATGGTTTGGGCTGAAAAGGATCTAAAAGAACATATAGCTCCAATCCCCCTGACTTTGGCAGGGACACTTTCCATTAGACCAGGTTGCTCAGAGGCCCATCCAGCCTAGCCTTGAACATTTCCAAGGTTGAGAACCCACCAGTTCACTGGGCAAACTGTTCCAGTGTCTTACGTCCCTCACAGTAAAGAATTTCATCCTAATATCTAAACTAAACCTACACTCTTTGAGACTAAAACCATAACCCGTTGTCCTATCACTACCTGTCCTTGTAAAAAGTCCCTCTTCATCTTTATTGTAGGCTCCTTTTAGGTACTGGAAGACCGCTAGAAGCTCTCCTAGAACCTTCTCTTCTCCAGGCTGAACAATCCCAATTCTCTTAGCCATTCCTCATAGGAGAGGTGTTCCAGCCCTCTGATCATCTTTGTGACTATTCTCTGGACTCACTACAACAAATCCATGGGGAACCCCAGAGCTGGAGACAAGATTCCAGGTTCAGTCACACAAGATCTGAGTAGAGGGGAAGAATCACCTCCCTCTACCTGTTAGTCAGGTTTCTTTTGATGCAGCCCAGGATACATTTGGCTTTCTGGTCTGTGAGAACACATTCACAGGTCGTGTTGAGCTTCTACATCCCCAGTATGTTCTACCAGGACAGCTCTCAATCCATTCTCCATCCATCGTGTATTTGTACTTCAAATTGCCCTGACCCAGGTGCAGCACTTTGCACTTGGTCCTGTTGAACTTCACAAGGTTTGCACAGTCCCAACTTTGAAGGCTGTTAAGGTCCCTTAAAGGATGGCTTCTCTTCCCTCCTGCGTGCTGACCACACCACACAGCTTGGAGCTGTCAGCAAACTTGCTGAGGGTGAGCTCAATCCCACTGTCCATGTTGGTGACATAGATGTTAACAAGTGTCAGTCCCAGTACCAAGCCCTGAGGAATGCCACGTCACTGATCTCCACTTGAATATCAGGCTGTTGGCTGCAACTCTTTGAGTGTGACCATCCAGCCAATTCCTTACCCACCAAGTGGTCTGTCGTCAAATCTATGTCTCTCTAGTTTAGAGAAAAAGATGCCATGTGGAACAGTGTCAAATGTTTTGCCCAAGTTTGGAAAGAAGATGTCAGTTCTTCTTTCTTCACAGACCAATGCTGTAACCTCCCGGTAGAAGGCCGCTAAATTTTTCAGGCACAATTTGCCCTTAGTGAAGCTAGGTGGCTGTCATCAGTCACCTCCTTATTTTCCATGTGTCTTAGCAGAATTTCCAAGAGAATCCACTCCATGCTTTCAACAGGCCCAGGAGTGAGACTGACAGGTCTGCAGTTCTCCTGAAGGGGTTATATTTCCCCTTTTCCCATCACAGCCAACTTCACTGGACTGCCACGAGTTTTCAAATATGATGCATAGTGGCTTAGACACTTCCTTTGCCAGTTCCCTCAGGACCTGCACATGCATCTTATCAGGTCTCATGCATGGTCTTGTGCAACTTCAGATTCCTTAGATGTTTGTGAACCAGATTTTCTCCTATGGCGGGTGGGTCTTCATTCTCCCATCTCTGCCTCTGTGACTTGGACAGTTTTACTGGAGCGCTTGTCAGTGAGGATGGAGGCAAAAAATTATTTGAGAATTCTGAGTCAAATTACGTTACAGCAGATTTTGATTATTCTATTTGAGGAGTTTTATTAAATCATTGTTTAATTATGTTTTCTTAAATAATAAATGAATGTACTTGATAACAAGTATGACAACTGTTTCATTCTCCAAATTACTCCTTCTTAGTAAGGTGATGCTGTCATGGAGTAATATGTACCTGCTCCCTGTGGTTTAGACTTTCAAGGAAGCTACTGCCGTTTAAGAGAAGTTGCACCAGTAGCAGTCCCATTTAGTGTGAAACTGTTGAGGATAAGGAGGTAAAGAGAACAAAGCAGAGGGATGCAAAAAGTGATTAATTACAAAAAACTCTGTTTAAATAATATTCTTCCAGAAGATTTTGAGAGCCATCTAACCTTTACTATTCCTATCAAACCTTTACTCTTCCTATCAAAACTCTTAAATCCCTGATGAAGTCAATTTATGCTTGCTATGATGAAATTAGCAGCCTTAACAGATTGCTATATGAGATGTAGGGTTCTTCCCAAAACAGTCATGTGTTTTGCCTTTGGTATAGTATGTGTGCCAGCTGCAATTCATGAACAATACTTTGTGTCTTGTGGCTTTGGACTGTACTAATTTCCATAGCTGTATGATAAAAACTTGTTCATTATTTAATTTATACTCCCAGCTTACTAGATGAAGAAAAAAATTAAAGTCTAATTTTAAGTCATGGTAAAAGCTGTTTGTTGTGAGTACATGCTCATGAGTATATGCTTTATATGGTTTTTCTTGGTAGTGGGTTCAGATATGTGCTATAGTGGCAGGATAGCATTGCAAGTTATATGGCTGTGTGTGCCACAGCTTTCATCTGATTAGCAAAAAAAAAAAATCCCTTTCATCTCACTAGCAGCAAAAAAAGCATTGTTGGCATAGGCTAACCTTGGAAGCAAAATCTTAGAAATTGAAGTAAGTTTGCAAGGTCTGGGTTGTTAATCTTATCCCTGGGGCTTTGCTTTTGGTATTTTATAAGGCTGTGGGGGAAGTTAGCTTGAGCTTATTGACCCATGTTGCAGCAAATATGTAGTGCAGACTTTTTCAAAATTGCTGGTATATTTCAATCTTGCCTCCTTACATTATTTCTTCAATCTTCCTCTGTCTGTGAGCAGGAAAATTAAGAAACATTTCTCCTGAACAGCAATAGACAAAGGCATTAACACAAATGGCAACTCAACTTCTGTGCATTAGAACCATGTTTCTATTTTCACCTGTTTCTTTCTTCAGGTACAGAAGATGTGTTTTATAGTAAAAAATTCCATTTCTGATTTAGTAAATTCAGTGATACAAGGATAGTAAAATGCTTTAAAAGGTGAATAAATTTATTAATTTATTAATTTAAATTTTATAAATTTAAAAATTTATATCTAATCTGAAACCGCAATGTAAATTAAACTGGCATTTTCTTTCCATATATTCTTACGGAATCTAAGTCTTTAATTATACTGAATATTGTCCAGTTCCTCCAACAGCCTTGGTGAAATTAACAGCACTTCTTGAAGAATAAGTCTTCATAAATATGACTGAGAATAAGAGTGTCTCAGGTAAACCTAGGCTGGAACATAAGGGTGAGCTGTACACAGCTCAGTGGGCCCTAGAGAGCAGTGCAACACAGATATGGGTTATGGTTGAGAGTGAACCTGACTGTCAAAACCATTGCAAGAATCATACGTGAATGCAAAACATGCCATAATCAAGTAAGCCAAATAACTAAAGCCTACATGATGTAGAGGATAGTGGCTGTTGAATATCAGTATGTCACACTGCTACAAGCTCACCAAGGCAAGCACCACGTGTATCACAGTGGAGCTGACCATCAGGTGGCTGGAAACCCTACAGCCCATCCTACCATTCAAAACAGCATCCCAGGTCTTGAAAAACAAGTTCTGTGGTGGTATGGCACCTCAGAAAGGGTCAGGTCAACCACCAGAACTTATTTCTGAAACAAGGTTCAAGTCTGGAAAGCAGATGTTTTGGTTGATTTTATCACAGGTTGCTGGTGCCAGGAAAAAGATGACTTGAGAATGAGGAATCTGTAAAAAACAAAGAATTGTGGAATTTGATTGTTACCAGTCTGGAACCTTGAACCAATCACACAGGGCCCACTCAGATTCCTTTAGCACAGCAGGTAGTTGAGACAGAGAGAGGTGTGGGAAGCATGCTCACTTATTTCCTGCTGGTAATTGGGTCATTAGTGTCATTTGACTCATCTGAAATGTTGGGGGAGTGGTTTCAACCCCTCTTTAACACCTCTTGAAGCAGAGGTTGAGGTCAAAGGTTTTTGCAGTCCAAGTGAAGGCGGCAAACACTAGGATATTTGGCATTTTAAGATGCATATTTAATTTTTCTGCTTACGTGAATAGATAATAGTTAACTCTAAGAAAGAATGTGGCATCTGGAATGTGGAGGATTCTGCTTTGACCAAATGTGGGTATCCCGTGCCCCAATACAGTTGCTCTATGTCCAGATCAAAGAAACAAATGCTTTTACCCTTTGTTTTGCATTTACTTTCTAAATAAACTTTGCTACTAAAATATTAGTTTTCTTTATCCCAGCTTTTTCTTCTAATTACATATATATATATATATCTCCTTATATGTAAATATATACATGTTTATGTTGTTTTTCAAAGAATAGTAGGTAGTTTTTAAGACATCCTTTTGGAGACAATATAAATTCCTGCGTTAAGAAGGGCTCCTCAGGGGTTTTTGATATTCAAAAAGACCTTTGAATCCTTGAAAGCTACAAAGTGAAATATGACTAAATTAAGGGTCATTGTATGCAAAAAAATAACCAAGCAAAAACTAAATAAGAAAACACGTTTACTGGGAGATGCAAAAACTGTTTACATAAATTCCAATTAGTAAAACCCTAAATATATATATCTGCACAGTAAATTATGTTTAGTAAAAAAACTGGGCCAAAGTTCTGAAGCCGAAAATAATGACCTATGAAGAGAACTGAAGTTTAGCTGCAGAAGTAAATTGTATCTATTTCTGTAATAATATGGTATCTACTCCAACATTTCTGGCCAGCTTGGGCACAATTTTTACAGTCCATCTGCAAAGACACAGTAGGACTGGTGCTTCAGGGAAGTGATAGACTTGCTACACATGCCTGAGTTGATGGCACTACATGCGGCATGAGTGTATGACATAAGGACTTCCCTGGGTTGTCACAGAAACTGGTGTACATTACCACAGCACAAAAAATTAATACAGCCTATTCCCAGCTACATTCCTTCCTGAGGATAAATCAGAGAATATGGTGAAGTAATTGTAAACAGTAATAATGATCCTAGCAGTGTGAGCAGGGAGGAAGCCTTTTTCTTGTGAGAGTGATTTTCCGTCAATATTTTTTAAAGTGTTTCTGGTTTTGGCTTTGTTTTGTGCTGTTTACAGTAAATATTTGATGCTCAGCATTCCACACAAAAGTTACGCTGAACTGATCATGTTATTATGTATGTCACTAGTATTATTTTTCTTATTTTGAGTTACTTATAGTCAGAAAGAATTGAAGAAAATACCAAAGCTTTTTTTTTTTTTTTTTGAGGGAAAGGCACATTGGTAATAAAGAGAGAGATGAGAAGAAACATTTTTTAGATCATGATCTTAGTTCTGTTTCTCCAAACCAGTAAACAAAGACCACTAGTTTTTTGAGAAATTCGTAGACCAAATATATAATTCAAATTTCATTTTCCTCTGACTCTCACATGTAGCTGACACATGCTCAATTGCATTCCTGGCTGCAGGTTTTGTGGTCAGGTGTTTTCCCTGCATGCTCAGTCTGATTCGCAGTGTGGAGATTTCCTACTGGCACTAACAGGAGAAGCATTTCAGTCTTTATTGTTTTTATATTGGACATCTGAAGAAGAGTTTGTGATCTATGGCCACCTACCGAGTTTGTAAGCAGTGTCCTGTCATATCTGAAATTTACCTATTCTTAGACAAATATCAAAATAGATGAGTTTGGAATTTGCTTTCTTCATATTTTTCTGCATTATTATCGGGTCAATAGACGTGAAATAGGAAGCAAAACAAAAACAGCTACCTTGCTTACATAACTTTAAATTAATGGTGTTGATACTTAGTACTTAATTCGTGGGATAAAGAAATTACTTCTGCATCTTCTTAAGTTACTTTTTCTACAGAAGAAAAAAGTAAAATATATTTTTCTAAAAAATGTATTTTGAATTTCTGGGAAAAAAATTGATTAGCTGACTGCAGATATGTTTAAAGCATAATTTAAAATTAGGATGGTTTTCCACCATGTTATTTTGAAAATATTTTTTAAATTGTCAATATAAAATATTTTTTATATTTTAAAATGAAATTTTAAAGTAAATTAGGAAATATAAAGACAATATACACTTTAAGAAGAAAATCTTTCAAATAAAAATTTGAAAGTTTTTTTTGTTGTTTTGAATTTTATCCGCATTTAAAAATGTAAGGGAAAGAAAGCAGAAATTAAAAAAAGTTGTTATTAGTTCTGGTTTTTATTATTCCTTATTATCAATAGATTTAAATACCTTCATACTTAGAGGACTATGCAATTATTGCATGTTCTTGTGAGAGCAGCATTGAAAACAGAACCTTCAGTTTCAGAGAAAACATTGACTATTGCTTGCTGAAATTATTTGTTACTTGAACATTATTGTTGATAATAGAGCAGATGGAATAAGGGAATAATGAGATCAGTAACTCACAACCAGCTTATTCCTCTTATGTCACAGCAGTGTAAGAACATTGACGGTACTGACATTTCTGATTTCTGGAATAATGAATATATGGCGAGCTGCTGTCTCAGTGAGTTGGTACTACAAAGAATGCTGTTAGAAGGAACTGAGCAAAGATTTTAAGAGAAGTTGTGTATGTTATGCTTCAGTGTTACAACTTCTTGTAAAGGTTAAGCTTAAAAGGATTATGTATAGGAGAATCTTGGCATCAAAAGAATCTTACAAGTCTAACAAAGATAAATGGAGGTTCCTATCCTTGCCAGTGCTGCGCTTTTCTAAAAAGTTTTGATAGTTATAGAATTGGATAAAATTTGTAGAGTGGAGTCAACCAGTACATTTGCCTCAGAACTTTCAGGACACAATTTACTTTATCTTATTATGGCCAACTACATAGGAGCACATAATGCAACCCAATCACTACAGAGAAGGAACTGAAAACCCAGCACCCACACTATGAGGATTTTAGGGCATTGTGGACTAGTTCTGTTAGGTCTGATGAGCAGGTGACCATTAGCAGTTTAATTTCATCTAAAAGGGTGAAAGTTTACTTCTTAAAGACTACTGTACTATGCAAACTGAGTTGTGGTACATGGGGAATATCTTCAGGAGAATATCTTCAGGAGAATATCTTCAGGAGAATATCTTCAACAGCATGTTCCCCATCTGCATGAAATCTCTAAAGGAGACACACCTTATGAATATCATTCAAGGAAGAAGCAGAAGAGTTCATTAGAAGAGAAATTAGAATATTTTGCTACACTGTTTTTGAACATTTGCTGACTGGTTCTGAGTGTGTAGTTGCTTATTTGTTATTTAAACAGAAATCATAGAATCACAGAATCATAGAATCATAGATTCATAGAATAGTTTGGGTTGGAAGGGACCCTAAAGATCATCTAGTTCCAACCACCCTGGCATGGGCAGGGACATCTTTCCCTAGAGCAGGTTTTCAAATCCAACCCAATTCAATACATTGAATACAAGCTTTCCTGTTAGCCTCCTTTAGGTAATGGAAGGTTGCTAAGTGGTAGTTATTACCTTCCTTTTACTACTTCATTGCAGATAAACTCAAATGATAGTGCTCACAAAGACACTTTCAATCATTTACCAGTAATCCTGGTTAACTGTGGAGGTCCCAGTTGTCTGGAAATTAGAAAATGGGACACCCATCTATGAGAAGGGCCAGAGGAGAATCCAAGGAGCTACAGGCCTGTTAGTCTGACATCGATGCAGTGGAAGGTCATGGAGCAGATCATCTTGAGAGCCATCACGAGAATGTGCAGGACAACCAGAGGATCAAATCCAGCCAACATGGGTTTACGAAAGGCAGATCCTGGTTGACCAACTTGATCCCCTTCCATGGCAAGGCGACCTGTCTAGTGGCTGAGGTAAAGGCTGTGGATTTTGTCTACTCGGACATTAGTAAAGCCTTTAACAACATTTCCCACAGTATCCTCTGGAGAAATGGGCTGCTCATGACTTGAACAGGTGTACTGTCCCCTGGATAAAAAACTGGTTGAAGGTCCAGGCCCAGAGATTGGTGGTGAATGGAGCTAGATCCAACTGGAACCTGTTCATGAGTACTGTTTCACAGGGCTCAGTGTTGGGGCCAGTTGTGTTTAACACCTTTATCGATGATCTGGACAAAGGGATCTACTGCACCCTTAGTCAGTGTGCAGACAACATCAAGCTGGGTGGAAGTGCTGAACAGCTAGAAGGTAGGAAAGCTCTGCAGAGGGATCTGGACAGGCTGGATTGATGGGCTGAGACCAATTGTAGGAGATTCAACAAGACCAAGAACCAGGTCCTGCACTTTGGTCTCAAGAATCCCATGCAGCATTACAGGCTGGGGGAAGAGTGGCTGGAAAGCAGCTGGGTGTGCTAGTCAACAGCAGCTGGACATGAGCCAGCATGTGTCCAGGTGGGCAAGGCAGCCAATGGCATATGGACCTGGACCAGAAATATTGTGCCCAGCAGGACCAGGGAAGTGATTGTCCCTCTGTACCAAGCACTGGTGAGGCAGCACCTTGAATCCTGTGTCCAGTTTTGGGACCTTCAATTCAAGAGGGACATTGGGGTACATTGCCCAGAGAAAGTGAAGAGTCTGGAGCACAAGTTCTACGAAGAGTCCCTGAGAGAGCTGGAGGTGTTTAGACTGGACAAAAGGATGCTCAGAGGGGACTTTATCACTCTCACCAGCTACCTGACAGGGGAATGGAGAGAGATGATGGTCATTTCTTCTGCCATGTATCAAGCGAAGGGATGAGAGAAAATGGCCTCAAGTTGTGCCAGAGCAGGTTTAGATTGGATACTAGAAAAAATTTCGTCATCGAAACAGTGCTAAAGCATTGGAACTGACTGCCCATATAAATGGTCTCATCAGCATCCCTAAAGGTATTCAAATGATATGTAGATGTGGCATTTAGGAACATGGTTTAACGGTGGCCTTGGCAGTGTTAGGTTAAATGGTTGGGGCTGATGATCTTAAGGGTCCTTTACAAATTAAATTATTCTATGATTCTATATAAACTGACAAAATTCTGTGATATACATCATCTTTGGTTTTGAGACGTCTTCTCTGGTGTCTTTGATAATGTCTGTCTTTCACAAACACTTTCCAACGATCTTCCAGCAATGAATTCCTTTTAAACAAAAGAGAAAATCAAAAATATTTGCTATGAGATCCTGCACAGAGGTTGTTTATCAAACACTGTTTCAAAGTGAACTTCATTATCATACTATTCTAATTTCACCATCCTTAATTGCCACATGATTACATGTTTAATGCATAAAATATCAGTCATTGACAAAGAGCACAACTTGTCTGTGTTTTTCAAAATTAAAATACATCAAGACTCAGCAGAGACAACTGCATCAAAATATTTGGCTGCATATAAAATTATCCATGCAAGTGGTGGCACCAAAAAAAAATAAATCTATTAGTCTATTTAATGGGGAAGCAGAGAATTTATCTTTCTTACATTTATAGTTTTATTTGTTGATTTCTGGTGACTTGTCCAAGGAAGCTGTTTTGGAACTCTGGGAATGCTCCTGTCAGAAGTGCATAGTATCCAGTTGTCAATCATTACAGAAAACTGTAAAATTCTTTAAATTTCCCACTCAGATTATGTGAGAGGGAAAGATTTAAACTCTAGTAATACTATGAGTTCAGAGCATCTTAGTGTTTCTTTTTTCTTTTCTATAGTTTATTTGTAAGCTGAAATATCTGTCACGTAAATTATATTTTAATTTTTTTTTATTTCCAGTTATAGTCTCGGATTTAAGCTACATATCTCAAGTATGTAAAAAAGTAGCTTTTAATTACATTACACTGTAAACTGTTTGAACCCAGTTCAAAATCTGAAATTGCAATCGTAACTTTCCTTCCTCATAATGTTGAAAGTCCAAATCCAGTTTTAAACTGCTGTATTCAGACCTCTAAAATATATCACCCAGTCCAAGGTGTATCCTCAATCATGAGTTACTACAGGCTTTTCCTGCTGTGAATTTGTTCTGCTTCCCTGCCAAGCGCATTAACAAGACAACACCTAGTTCTCGACCTCATCAGTACTCACCTGACACCTCACAAATTGTCAGATGCCAGTTCAGGCTCTGAAAACCAGAGGTCTCTGCGGAGTTTTAACCTAAACTGAAAATTAGTAGTAATGTGCCTACCTGTGGCTAATCAAATGACATGAAAAATTAATTTTTATTAAGTGCTAAAAAAGGCTGGTTGAAAGGTTTTGCTAGTTCTTCATTCCCCAGCTAAGCTTGAACTTGTGAACTTCCTGATTTAGAATATAGTTCCACACACCTTGGCAGCAAAGTTAGAGACCCTTCCCCTTCTTTCTTTTCATGTCTACCTCTTTCCCCTTATCCCTCTTCTCTTTTTTCTTCCTCATTTTTTTTTCCTCCCCGTTAATTAACTGTGTATCTGCGAGGTGCCTTAAGCATTTGTGCTGCCACTAGTGCCAGAAGAAGATGACCATGGCATGAAATTGCAGTCAAGCACAAAGAGCTAGGAGAAAGCAGGAATTTCTGAAATGGGGTTTAAGAGAAAATGTAACCAGGAAAAATTTTGTCCAGGAATTTGAGATACGTTTACAGTGACATTTTATTTGGGATTTAACCTGGTATGCCACAATACAGAACATAAGTTCCGGTCTTTCAGATCAAGGTTCAAAGCCCTTCAGAATCCTCACAGAAGAAGGCCCTTTGGGAAATAAAACGTAAAAGCCGCTAAAACTGCAAAAAATCTATCGGGTCATTGTAGCTCTTTAAATTATTAACAGGAAAATATTCCTCTTAGCAATAAGAGGAATTATTGCACAGTACAAATGTTCACCATGTTCAACTATAAGACCAATAACCAGAAAATACCAATTGCTAACAAGGGAAATTTTGTTCATATACACATTATATATCTTGGGTTTGTGTGCACAAATATGTTATTTTCCACTAGGCTCTATGTCTCCACTAGGATACTTGAAGATGTGACAGCTCAGAAAAAGAGAGACAACTTCAGTCTCTCAGTTTCTTCTTAGTCATGAGAGATATGACTAAGATAAGGTGGCTGTGCAAGTCATGCACCTGAATGCTCGTGGAGACATGACTACTGAAAATCTTGTAGCTGCAGTTGCTGCTGAGACCAAGATAAGGTGCTCTGTTCTGACCAGATCCCACCAGTGGGTGTTTCTGTGGTGACTCCCAGGGAAGTGTGCAATATGACTTGTCAAGATTGCACCAGGAAATTTTCTAGGACTTGGCTTTATTGTATTTTTTTTTTGTATTTCTCTATGTACAGAGGGCAGTTATGACCTTCTGAAAGTGCTCAGAAGCCTAGAAAAGACACCGTAAGTTTCCCAGTGATGACCATTATTCAGTAAAGTGCACAGTGCAGATTTTGGCAGTGATGGAGTAGGTGAAAAATTTCATCAGTAGACTTGGAACAAGCAGACATATACTCTTGTAAAAGGAAGTTTTGAATTGGTAATAGATTAATTTCTAAAGAAGGAAAGTTTTAAGCCAGCAGTTGCTGGATTTCCAAGTTACATGGATATGAACTTTATATTGATGATAGAAATGATGGGCCAAGATTTCTTTGATGTGGTCATTATGCTTTTTGAAACATCGTTTTCCTCATTCTTTCTTCCTATATGTTCTACCAAATATTTTTGGATAGGTTTTCTCTTTTGAGTAAGGTAAGTTGTTGTGTGCTAGAAGGTGAGGTAATGACTGATGGAAATAGACTGGGTTACTTTGGGGTATCATAGACCATACTGCCTTTTTTGAAAGATCTCAGTATTAAGCCACTTTTATGCTGCAGTCAGACATTATTCAAAGAGCACATAAAGACATCTTGGATGGGATACGACTCTTAAGTGTCATCTTGTAGCTTCATATGTCAGATGTTTTTGATTTGCTAAACAGAACCTTAATACTTCAAAGGATCAGGACCTCTGTGCTGAAAATGACAAAAATTGACTTTTGTATTTAATTTCTGCAGCACAAACAGGATTTGAGAATAGTCATTCATTCACTATGAAAAATGGCCCCAAAGAATTTCACAATAGGGAAAATTAATTTCAAATAGGCATTCCTCAGGTTATAATTGCTAACACTTAGTAGATTAATCTATGGTTTAGTAAAACCTTTTAAAGATAAAATTAATGCTTCTGAAAACTTTCTTTGTTACACAGAAGTTTTAAGAAATAAATGTATTTTCTTTATTTTTTGGTATCCTAGCTCTTTTCTGTTTCTTTTACATGTTGTCTAATGTTACTGTTTGAACATTTTTCAGGAAGTTGCTAAGGGTGAAGGAATTGCTAAGGAAGAATTAATTCAGAATTGCTCATGTTATCAGGGCCAAGCACAGCTGTATATACTCCAGTTAGCACCTCATTTGCAATGGAGACAGCTTCCTGCAAGCCATGGTTAGTTAGTCTCATTTTATTTTTTGGTTGGACTGTAAATTCACAAAACAAAGTCAGTTTTGTGAATATCTAGAGTAAAATAATAGGTTATACATAATTAAAGAAGGATTCATGTAAGTGTTTGTTCTCTTACACTATTTTTCAATTATTTCTCATTCTAACTCCATTTAAGAGTGCAATATAGACGTAATTAAGTAAGATTGGAATCTATTAAGTTCATATGAAAATTGAAAGAAGCTTTTAATCAGCTAGCTAGTGCTGGAATGAATTATATTTATAATCTACACCAAAATGAAAAAAACAACCTTATCAGAAGATTTTGATAAATTTGCTATTAAAAATGCTTATTTTCCAATGCATAGTTTTAAATGTTGCTCATCATGGTTATCAAATTCCCTATCTGTGTGTACATTCAGAGTCTGAATGATTAGGTAAGAAAATATGTTTTAAACAAATATCTTATAATTTCTATATAGGATATGTAATATAACCTTATTAGAAATCATCTTTTTCACCCCTCATTTGATGTCTACAATTACTTGATTGGGTGAGCTCATTGTAATGTTTTAGAAAGGCTTCCGTAGTTTTGAGACATGCAATTGTTCAAATAAGTCAGTGAAACTGAGTTAGATTTAGATATTCGTGATCAGCATCATTGATCAAAGAGAACATTTTTATATTACAGTTATAGGATTTTCACACAGACATGCTTAATATCACAGAGATTTAAGCTCTGCAAAGGATGCCTGTGGTTATTTGTCAGACTCTCAGCTGCACATAACTTTTAGGAATGAAAAGTGTTCATAATAGCATTCCTGTGTTAGTCCTATCCATCAGGTACTCTTTTTATAGGGGGAAGGTAAGTCATTAATTTTGGTTTGTGATTACAATCAGCTATAAATTATTAATAATCATGGTGAAAAAAGAGGATAAAATTTTAATTTGCAGGGTAGCTGGAGGAAAGCACATTACTCCAACACTCCCTGTTTTTCTCCTGGCTCTCAAGGCATCTTCAAGCTTCCTTAAAGATCATGTCTTGTTCTCCACCCCAGGATGATTGATGATGCAGGACAATTCAGTGATGCATCCCACATCAGTCACAGACACTCACAGATGTGTTCTGCCCAGACCTACTGCCACTTGGACACCTGGCTTCCATGATGCTTGTCTCACTCAGTAGCTAGTCTGGGTGCATGTCACCCCACGCTTCGGTTGCTGGCACGCCAGAGAGACACTCACACATGGCCCCTATGACCCATGACTGCAGCACTCGGACACTCACACACAAACATGTTCACAAAATAGAAATCGTTTCACTGAGGGTATGACCTCCACCCCACAGAGCTGGTGACTCTCCTTTCACAGGCCTGGGAGCAGCTGAGGCAAAGTGCTATTTCTCTGACTGGGTCACTGGGGTTTTCCCCACAGGCTGTTTTGCTCCTTTGGAACCCTTAACATGTGCAGAGAAAGACTTTTACCACATAATCTAACAATATTTGCAAGATCAAGCAAACACATAACATCATTCTACAGTGAGAAGCTTTTTGGGAATTTTTTTAATCTCCATTCCTTTTCAAATTTGAAAATGTAGGAAAAGATTGTCTAGGGATGTCTACACTAAATTGAAGATCAGCTGAAACAAAGATTTAAAGAACTAAGAAATAGTTAAGCAGAACAAATAGCTTTTTTGTATACATATATTTTAAGAAACATTTTTGGTTTTCATTTGGTATGCATGGTTTTAGTGGTCCACATTAGCATTCACTAAAGTTTTCCAGTTAAGGAGGGAGGGCACTGATTTAAACCAAACTTTTTTGATGCTGCACAAACCTGATTGAGTTTAAGGAGTGTTTGGACAATACTCTCATCCACAATCGTGTGACTCTTGGGGTCTCCTGTGCAGGGCAGGGAGTTGGACTCTGTGATCCTTGTGAGTCCCGTCCAAATCAGCACATTCTGTGATTCTGTGAAATCTTGGCCAAAGTTTGTCTTTTGGCTCCCAGTACAAGCTCTGTCCTACCACTAGGGCTCAGCAGTGCTGCAACAATAGTCTTAACCCCAGGCATCCCATCATGTTATGATTGCAGATTTTCCTATTAACATAATAATTTTTTTCTCTGAAAACATACAATGTAAAATTGCTTTTAGAAGTCATTGTGATTGAAGCACTTGGCCTTTCCTTTTAGATGATTAATTTTAACAGTATGTGAGAAATAGGATATATTTCCTGCTAGAAGCTCAGCTAGTAATGTATAAAATCATTAATTCATCTAGGATGCAAATAAAAATACCCCCCTATATATGCCAAACAGCAGCTTAAAATGAGAATATACTCCCAATTCTCATAAGAAAAAGTAATTTTTTTTTGCCAAAAAGGTGTATGACTGGAGAAGAATACTTGCACTTATTAGAGAACAGGTACTGCAAAATCATGACCTTCTTCCCAAATACAAACCACCTGACATGATTTATGAAGAATGGACAGCAGGAAAACATTGCTTAAATGTGTGTGGTTTTATTTAGGTTTCAGAATTCTGCATTCACCTTGCCCTGTTCCTTTCCTAACCTAATTTCCATCTCTACCTGCTGTCTTTGTGCATCTGCCTTTCAATTAAACCTCACACCTGCAGTGGCTTCAGTTTACTGACCATGGCAATTAACCCTTTCCAATTTAGCTGAGTTCATTGACTACTTGTGTGACTTAGAAATAAAAAGAAAAAAAAGGAAAAAAGGAAAATGAAATGGGGTGATTCTTTTATTTTCTTCCATATATTCCTGGTAGACAATATGCTTTGTTGACAAAACAATTTCTCAAATACCTTTACTGTTTAACATTTCTGTAACTGGGTGAGACACACACATTATTTTGTGCAATGACACATCTTAAAACCATGACTGTCATTGTATCCCAATTAAAGGGACATAAAGTGATCACACATATCTATAGATTGAGGGATTATTTCTTTTGATAACTAGATGCTAAACTTTGCTACTTTTTACTGGGTAAATAGGAAAAACCTCAAAGATTTAATACATAAAGGGTGGGAGATGATACATATTTTGCAGACACAGTCTTTTTGAGGGATTTTAATAAAATTGTGACAGAGTGCAACCAAAAAACCTTTGTATTCTATTGGAGATGTGTAACTAGTTTAAAAACTAGGTTTAAAGTGTTTAGGGTCCCTTCAAATTTGAGCCAGACAGTTTGGCTTTTAACCCCATTGTAGGCACTCTAGGCTGTATTTAGACAAAAGAAACACCATAATGGATAAAATACTGAGGCTGTTGAAGAGCACTGATACCAATGTAATTCTGGAGCCATGTTGTTTTTCTTCAAAATCTGAAAAATATCTGTTGCATGTTGTGAGAATAGGATTTTGCCCACTGTTGTTGTGAAAAGTTTCCCACTGTGAAGTAGAATAACTTGACAGTTAGCTGCTGCCCTTTTTCCAAGGGGCCTGCTGTGATTTAGCATGGCTCTCTCAGCCTAATTGGCTAAACGCCAAATGTAAAGTGCTGTATAAATGTAAAATATTATTGCAGCATACTCCACTTAATTGGGGCAAGTTTTTTATTGAATTCCTCCCTAGTAACTAATTTAACCTACTGATAGTAGACTGTGATGACTTCTTTTCAATTGCTTGATATTAGCATATATCCTGCAGAACAGCTATGTGTACATATGTAGCTGATGCCAAGCAGTTAAATAGTACTTTGACAAAAAATGAACTTTAAGGAGATAGGGTGGAATCCTGTACCCTTTAAACAAGTGATGAATCATGCTGTGATGACCAATATTGTACCCATAATTTCTGAGCATCTCTTTTCTCAAATTAAGATGGAAAGATCTTTTACAGGGCATATGGGATTCTGTTTTCTGGAAAATTCCAACTAAAGATCATGAATATTTACATACTTAATTTCAGGTTTACTCATTGGTATAAGATGAAGAAGTTAGGTGTTTTTTCCTGATTGAAATCCATCAGGCACTCTAGGTTCACTCACTGTAATAACACTTCCATCCTTAACAGTGCCTCTTCAGGTAGAACTTCGGATCTGTAGGGGGGACCTCCAATCAGAAGTGCTAAGCTGCTGAGCATTAATATGCTGTTCAGAAAGATGAGTCACAGCTGAGTTTCTCAGTGTGCTAGTTGGATGACAAAGCTGATTTAAAAAGCTCTTGCCGCATGCTGCGTTTCATTGTTCACTCAGTTGTGCTAGTATAATTGTGTATGGATACCACTGCAAGTAAGGTTACAGAAATTATTGAAACAAAGAAATCTGCAAAAGGAATAGATTGTAATAAGGATTAAGCCAGTCACCATCCCTAGAGTCTCATAAGTGTTGTATTGACACAGCTGGTCTGATGATGAATCCCATTTCAGGCATGCACACTTTTAGAAGTCTTTGTTCTCAAAATCAGTAGACTGAAGGACTAACTAGTAAACAGATTCTGAGCATTCCTTGATGCTAGTTATCAGTTTATGGATGAGATGAGAATGAATTATTAAACGGAGACACATGGAATTTCTATGGCGACTGCTGATTGGTTCTGTCTCTTAGGAAAGGAAAAAAAAGCAACGCACGCTGCTGTAATTTGGGCTTTGGATTCAGCTGGGACGCAGGAGCTTAGAGCAGGACTAGCTGAAGCTTTCTTCTCCAGTTCCATCTAACAGAGATGGAACAGTAACAGTACATATTTTCCACTGAAAACAAAATTTTCCTGGCTCACCAAAATCTCTGGTAGGTAGGAAGAATTACCTTTGGGGTTTTTAACTACCACGTGTTGCGTGAGACTTCCTTGAATGGTTGCATGACTGGCAAATCAGAAGTCTAGAGTCAAATTTTAGGCCTAAACCCAGTCTGAGCAAAGTGTGAGCTTAACCCTAGATTGTCAGCTCAAGTGTCCAGACAAATTGCAATTAGTTGGTGTAAATATCTTCCGCATCTTGTCCTTCCCCCAGTTTCTGTGTACTTTTGACATGCATCTGCTCTGGACATGTGACCTTTTCAGGGCCAGGACCTCCCCTTCATGTGGAAAAATGAGCACATTGTGGCTATTTCTATGAGCAAAGGAGAGTGGGGTTTTTGCAAAAATCACAGCTCCTTAATGGCTCTCCCAGGGAGCTTCTAACCTGGACAGGGCAGAAGGAAGTGTTGAAGACAGGCTTATCTGAAAAGATGGTCACATATTTGGCAGCTAAATAACAGTTATCAGACTTGAGCTCTTTAAAAAACCAGTCTGATCCATAAACTGATTGTATTTATTTGGTACTCTTTCTATTACGTTAGTTTGGATGGAACTGTATAATGGCAAAGCGTTTCCTCTAATTAACATGGTAAATCACACATTATAAACAAGATTTTCTTATCAAATTCTATTTACAAATACATGTACTTCTTCAGGCATGTTCTGGTTTCCTTTGATGATTAGGATTCATAATACAGATAAAGATAACTAAGAAAAATCCTCAAATCAACAGTTTTGAAGTATTGAGTATTTAGGTTTATCTCCACTGTGAAATGCTTCTGCAGCTAAGATGAAATTTAAATACTGAAAAGTCTGATAATACATTTTTAGACGAAAATGGTCTTATAAGAAATGTAAAATAGAATTGTATTCATTACTGTGGGGGCAGTTTTACCACCACATTACTTTTATTACATACATATTTCTCTGGCCTATTGAACAAGCTCAGCACACAGAGAAGCCATAGCCTACTCTTATTATTAATTAAGTTTCAGTATTTCTTGATCAGGAAGCAAGCATTTCCTGGTTAGGAAGTTTTTTGATTCCAAATTCTATACAGAAATCATAAGCCCACACTTTCATGTGCAATACAGTTGAAGTTGAATCTTATCTACCTGGTGTTTTACTTTAGCTTCATTTTTCAAGCAATTATTAATGCCTCTCAAGGTCTTAAGATAGTCTAGGTATCTATGCATACAGATTTTTAAGACACATATTTAGTTAAATATCTCTTAAAAGTATTGCCGAATATGTGGATTTTTGTTGGACCTTGAACAGTGACAAATCTGTAGGTTTCATTTGAGTATCATCTCCATTCTAGAGATTGAGACTTTGTTTTCCCTCACTTGTCTCTTACTGGAGATGAATTATATTTTGCTGGCAGTAATACCTTTGTTCAATGTAAAGGACAAGATTGGCCTTTTTGTCAGTATTTCCAAATATTCTATTTGTAAAATTAATAAATTTCTACATGTTTGTCTTTGCTTTTTTTCTGATTTTTTTTCCATTCCCTTCTTTGTTGCCTTTTTTACTTCTTTTTCTCTCAGGTGATTTTACCAGTCTCCATGTAAATAGAGGTGATCCCTAGGGAGACATCAATAATGTGATTCTTTGTGTCATCTTTCAGGTTTTTGTACCAGCATTTGGGAAATGAAACAAAACAGAGTTTCTGAACATTTCAAAGTGAGGGCTAGGAACTGAGGAAATAATTATTGTCACTCTGCCTATTGGCAGAATTCTTTTTCCTGTAACTTTCTTTATCCTTGATTTTAGAAAGGATCAGAAGTCTATGAATTTTTGTATTTTCATGTCCTTATACAAGACTTGAATAAAAAAGATCTACTAATCAAGTGAAGAAAGCAAAAGAGCCAGAGCCAGAAGCAGAAGCCAGATGAATTGTAATGATGAATAAAATACTTTTTTTCTTTTTAAACACAAAGAATAAATGAAAAGACACCATATTAAAGGAAAAATCTTCTCACTTCTTCCTTTTCCTATTCAAGTTTGGAGACTTTTATTCTGGAGGTATATTGTAATTTTATGTACTTTTTCAGTTTCAGGATTAACTGGATGGAATTAAAGGACATTTTTTGTAGGCAATCAGCTGGGCAATAACAGTGGTAAATGGCTGAAGAAAGCGAATCTTACGGTATTTTTTGTGGAATGGAGTCAAGTCACTGTGGTTTGAGGTCATCTACTGGATTTAAGCTTCTCAGTGTAGATGAAAGGTAAGGATAATTTGCAAATAGTGAAGGTGTTTATGGTTGAAAGTTACATTTATTTGCATTGTGATGTTAAAGCTAAAAAGCAACTGCAGATTCCTGGGAGCATAAATTAAAAGACTGAAGGCTTGATTTTTGATAACCTCATTCTTAAATATCTAAAGGTTTTTGAGCTGAGTTGCTTTCTTCTGTCCTGAATCTTCAGTAAGAAATATTTGTCTTTTTTTTTGCTCAGGTTATAAATACACAGGAAAAGCAGAATGGAATCCCTTTCCCTAAATTTTCTATTTTCTAGATCATAATTTATGTGACTTAATACCCCTAAATTCTCAGTACGGCAGATGCAGCCAGAGCATTACTAGTGCCATTCTAATTCAGCTTTTTGAGTTTTCCTGTGCGCAGCCATTTGAATTGTCAGGTGCTTTTTTCCTTCTGTTTCATCTCAGTAATGGCTGGAAACTAGAATGTAATGGGACTTTCTCACTGAGGAAAAAAAAAGAAAGGATTTTGTTATCAGTTCCAATGTTCATCTTTTATTTCTGTTCTTTTCTGATCAGATTTTTGTTTCAATAGCTTTTCTACCTTTGATACTCTGTTACATCACCTTGTTATATTAAGGACTGTGCAAGGTGTCTTCACTCCTGTTTTTTTAACAAAGGAACCACTGAAATATGTAGCAACAGACATGGAATCTCTGGCATCCCAATGTATAAAAAAAACTAGAATAATTTCCCCTAGCACCATTTTGTCATATAAATGTTCTCATTACAATAGCACTTCCTTTTCTGTTGGTTTTATTGACTAATAATTTCCTATATAAGACGTGTATGTACAACACACTGGAACATAAAAGGTTTGGTAGAAAAAATAGGATAATCTTGATGCATTAGACAACTGCCTAAATAAAACTATTCTGCTGAATTTGGTCATCAGTTAGATATGCTTGCAAATTTTTGTTGGACTTTTTGACTATTTTGTCTTCCTCAACCTGTAACAGGATTAAATACATATTTTTGTGGGGGAACCTGTCTTTTCTTCAGTCAATATTGTGAAGAGAATGGACACACCGGACCATAGAGGATATCTCAGAGAACTTGTCAACATCTTGTGCCTCATACAACACCATTGATTTCACTTAGAATTAATCTCACCTGCCCAATTCACATCAGCGTGATTAAATGGCAAAGAAAAAGAGCAAAACAAAACCCTCATCAAAGACCTGAACCTGCACATTTGCTATGCAAACTCATATAGCTTGTAAATTTACCTAGAGTATCCTGGTTTCCATGAGAGCATATAGTACAATTGTTCTCATATGCAGATCCACTTATGGGAGCAAAAGCCACAGCAGTTTTTTCTGTGAATAATGACAGAAATCCTAAGTTAAATGTGGTCATCTACTTTTCTGATAGAATATTTGTGGCCAAATATTAACCCCATGGAAACTGCAACGATGATTAATTTCTGGTTGAGAGCTACTTGAGCCTAAGTATGTTTGGCTAGCTTCCTAGGTAAAACAGTCTCAGTAATTTTTATTACTATTCCAGCATCAAGGCCAAGAACAAGTGGTTGCACCAAACATATTTTCTATTAAAGAGATTTCAGTCTTCCTCTGAAGTGCTAAGTCACTCTTCTTACCCTTTAACAAGATTGTTTCAGTGTCAGATTGGTCTCTCCATTTTAATTAAATTTTAGAATCCACATATTTAATTTCAGCTTCCTCCACTTTCAGCTAAACCATTGCCTGTTAGATCCATATTCAAAAAATTTCCATTACTTTGAAAGAGAATATTAGTATAATGCAACTGGAAGTAAAAGAGAGTAGGAGTTTAGTTGTAATAATATATCAGATTGTGGTTGCCAGAGAAATCAAACAAATGGCAACATAGATTTCAGCTGGTTGTCACAAAACTGAAAAATGGCTAATATTAGAATTTTGCATTCTCCCTGTTCTAAGATTTTAAAAATTTCTGTCAGTGATGATGTAGTGCATTGCTGCTTTTTGTTAAGGACATTATTAATCTGATTAGCAATCTTTCCATGAAACAGCAAGCAAGCATTAAAAACTCATTCTTCCCCTTTTATTCTTTTGATACTGACATTTAGTATTGATCCAAGCAAAAAACTGTTTCATCTTCTAAATACATGTAACACAATTAATTTTAGAAAAAAACAGCTAAACCCAACCACTTATTATTTCTTTGCTCATATATAAAACATGTATTGTGTATACAGAATATCTACTTTCTTGCTTTAGGATTGATTATATTTCTATTTATTGAAAACTAGATGTTTTCAAATAAAACTTCTATCATTTCTTTCCAGTGAAAGAATGCTGGCACTCACACTATTATTATTTTCGTTGTTATTGTTCTCTTGTTATAACTTCTTGCTAGACTCCTGTAACTGACCTGGAAACATCAGAGCATTTGTCCTGCTGTTTTTAGAAACAAATTAATTTGCATGGCAGGTTATCACAGTCTTCAAATGGTATATATAATGGAAGTACAAATGTCCCACTTACGTCAACATGGTGTATTCCAGCCTTAAAAGTTTTATTTCTTAAACTTCAATTCAATGGTTAAAAATGTGTTGTTTGGGTTGGGTTTTTTTTGTTTTGTTTTGATTTTCTTTGGGTTTTTTTGTTTGGTTGGTTTTTTGGGTTTTTGTTAATTTAGTTTTGTGGGGTCTTTCGGAGCTTTTTTTTTCAGTGAACACTTCAGAGTTGGTTGGGGGAAGCTAATGCAATGAACCTATAGAGATTCAGAAAACTCATGGACCAAACACATGTAGGTCTACTGAGTGCATGACATATAAGTAAACAAATTGTCTCACTGCCTAATATTATATTTATAGAACAAATGAGACCAGAGATCTTATCATTAACGCAAGTCAACTGAAGTTGGGTTCTGCTTTTCTTGAAAAAAAAAGAAAAAACAGAGGTTTAGAGATTGAATGAACAATTATTAAGGTGACCATCATCTTTCATAGGCATTACAACCATGTTTATGCACTTCATTTTTGCCATAGTCTAGACACACTTATTAATTGATTTAATTAATCAAATATAGTGATTAATTAAGTCAAGAATGAATGAAAACTTTGTTCTCATATTTATTTGGACCACTTGTTTTGGTCATTGACTACGCAGTGGATGTCTGATTCTCTCTTAGAAAACCCCCCCATTTAAGCCTTAAAACACCTGAACTTTCAGCAGAATAACACAGATTATCCTTTACAGACTTAAAAAGAAGCCCCTTTATAAAGACACAGTCACTGGAGAAAGTGGTCTCCTACCTATGTTCCTAATGCAATAGTTGATTAGCAGAGCAAGTAAAACGGAGCAGTTCCAGATCCAATCCCTTCTTTTCCCTCAAACTGCAAATTAACTCCATGAGGCCATGAAAGTACCATAATACACCAATCCCTTGGGTGTTCTGTGAGGTGGAGGTAGCCAGTATTTCTTTTTTAATTACCCGTGTTGGACGGCACACTTGAATTCTCATTACAGTTTCTGAGGTGTGAAGAGTAGGGGTGAAACCATAAGTATTCTGTGATGATGTACTGTGGTGCTGGTGCCCAGGTACTGGCAGGGGGGCTGAGGGGCAGCCTCTGTGAGGGCAAGCCAGGCCTGCCCTGTGCTGGACCCAGCCAGCTCCAACTGGGACCTCGCTGGCACCTTCAGAAAAATGTATTTGAGTAAGAGCAAAATGCAGAGCAAGCAATGAGGAGTAAGGAAAAAATATGAAAAATAACAGTGTGAGCACCAAGGACAGAAAAAAATCAAGGGAAGGCGTTTCCCCAGGCAGCAGAACAGAGATTGTCCAGCAGCCCATGGAGATGGCAGAGAGGTGCAGATATTTACACTGCAGCCTGTAGTGGGCCCTGTGCTGGAGCAGGTGGATATTTCTTGCAGGGACTGAGGAGAGTCCATGCTGGTCTTGGTTTGTGCTAAAGGATTGCAGTCCGTGCTAGAGCAGGGGAAGGAACAACAGAGAACTGTTACAGACTTACCCATTTCCCATCTCCTTCCACGCAGAGTTGATGGAGTCAGAAATGGAGAAATGAAGTTGAGCCTGGAAAGGAGGGAGATAGGGATGGAAGGAATGTTGTTTTAAGGTTTGGTTCTCACCACTGAAATATATTTTTAATTGGCAATAAATCAGATTAATTTTTCCCCAAGAAAAGACTGATTTGCTCATGTGGGTAGTCAGCGGTAAATTATCTTCTTGTCTTTATCTCAACCTATGACCTTTTCCATCTTAATTTCTCCCTCTTTCCTTTTGAGAAGGTGGAGAGAGAGAGAGCAGGTAGGTGAACTTCTGGAAGCCAGCCCAGGTAAATCCATCACAGAGTATTATGTAATTTCTGTCAAAAGGTTTCATTTATGGCTCTACAGAGCACTTATACAAAGTTTTTTGCTTTTTAGAAACTTTAGGGTCAATACATTTTGGTTTTCCTCTTGGAAGGTATTTATTTATTTGCTTTTTGGAATTTCTCTTTGCCAGAATGGGACAAACATAACTGCATTAAAAGAATAAATCTGGGGAGATAGATATGCTAACTTTTTCTATGCTGTTAAAAACTTTTATGAAGTATGAGTTTCTCTAGGCCTTACTAGGCTATGTTCTGCAACAGATCTCATTCACCTGTTTTTTTGTGAAAGTTTCCTGAATGTAACTTATTTCAGACAGAATAGTAATGGTTGAGTGAACTGGCTTTTTCCAGTGAAAATTTGGCTTGATCTCCAGTGCTTATATAATTAGCTTAATCCCAAACTTGTCATAGACGTGACATGTTTACCCATATTAAATTCATTTATATGGGTAGCACTCGCACACCACTTCTGAATCAGCAGACAGTAACTGCTGAGAGGCATAGAGGATAAATGGCTTGAACAGCTTTTTGAACTGCTTCTCAGCTGTTTCCTGGCTCTTTGAGCACTCACAGTCCATTTCATGGCAAAATTAAACATTAGTTCAAACTGCCACTGTAGGTAGAGACAACATGCTTTACTTAGCTTTGAAACAGTCACTTAGAACTAAGAGGGATCTTACTGCTTCTCAGCTGCTAGCTGGCACGGGGTAATTGAGACAGTTTCTAATTGTGTGAGAACATTTCCTTCATTCTGTAACAGCAAAAATAACCCCTTTCTTGTTCCAGCTCCAGCTGCTTCAGAGGAGGAGTACCCCTGCAATCAGAATATCCATTCCCACTGTGATACCGTGGGGACCAGCAGCTGCTGCATTTTAGAATTGTCCAGCACTGGATGGCAGGGTTTGTGTAGTGCTGTGCATTCCCTCCTCACCTTTGTGGCACAAACCAGGAATGGATAAAGTCAGAGAAGGCTCACATACACACTGATGTCCACAGAGGAATCACAACAAGAGCGATGGTTTTCTTCGGACTGAAGCTGATGGCAGATGGTGCAAAGAGTCTTCCCAGAGGTTCTGCTCTTAGTTTTTATGCTGGAGCTTCTCAGAACAGTACCACTACCACAGTCTGTTTCTGATGGATTCTTACTTAAGAGATGTTAACAGCTGAAAAATAGAAGACTTCTTAACAGGCCACAGATTATATTTACATTTGCCTGTGTCTTTATGGTTAGATTCAGCTGATTTTCTCTGGAGAGAAGGGAAAGATGAAAATCATTGTTACATAATAATCCCCTTTGAAACACTGAGAGCTGTGTGCCACCTGTGTTAAGATATCAAAAGAAAAACTGAGCATAGGACAGGGGTTTCAAAATATAATGTTTATTCCAGAAAATAATGAAATCTATCATCACAGACACACAGGTGAAATTCTAGTTGTGTTTGAGTAGTGGATGACAGGAGCATTGTCTACATCTTTTTGTGTACCTCTTGTGGCTTATGATCAGCTCACAGTCAACCCTGAAATCGTGCAGGATCTGCTGCTCCATCTAAACTGCTACAAATCTATGGGGCCTGATGGGATTCATCCAAGAATCCTCAAAGAGCTGGCTGATATCATCACAAAACCTCTCTTGATGATTTTTGCGTGGTCTTAGAAATCCGAAAAGGTCCCACCTGATTGGAAACTGACAAATGTTCTGATTTGCAGGAACAGCAAGAAGGAGGACCCTGCACACTACAGGCCTGTCAGTCTCACCTCAGTGCCTGGTTAAGTTATGGAGAATATTACTCTGGGAGGTATTGAAAAACACCTGAAGGAGAACGCAGTCAATGGCCACAACCAGCACAGCCTCATGAGAGGAATTGTCCTGCTTGTCAAACCTGATTTCTTTTTATGACAAGGTAACCCACCTAGGTGATCAAGGGAAGCCAGTTGATGCAATCTTTATGGATTTCAGTAAAGCTTTCAATATTGTCTCTCACAGAATCCTTCTGGATAAAATATCCAGCCTACATCTGGATAAACATATAATGTGATGGGTGAGCTACTGGCTCATGGGTCAGGCACAAAGAGTTACAGTGAATGGGGTGACATCAGACTGGGGACCTGTCACTAGTGAGGCTCCACAGGGCTCTATCTTAGGCCCTGTGCTCTTTAACATCTTCATAAATGACTTGGGTGCAGGACTGGAAGAGACACTGAGCAAGTTTGTAGATACAAAACTGGGACGAGCTGTTGACTCCCCCGAAGGCAGGGAGGCCCTGTAGAGAGACCTGGATGGATCAGAGGGCTGGGCAATCACCAACCATATGAAGTTGAACAAGGAAAAGTGCCGGATTCTGCACCTGGGATGGGGCAACCCTGGGTGTACAGACAGACTGGGTGATGAGATGATGGAAAGCAGTGCTGGGGAAACAGACCTGAGGGTCCTGGTTGGTGGGAAGTTGAACATGAGTCAGCAGTGCCCTGGCAGCTGGGAGGGCCAAGCGTGTCCTGGGGGGGCATCAGGCACAGCATCGCCAGCTGGGCAAGGGAGGGGATTGTCCTGCTCTGCACTGCACTGGGGTGGCCTCACCTTGAGTCCTGGGGACAGTTTTGGGCACAGCAGTATAAGACATTAAGCTATTAGAGACTGTCCAAAAGAGGTCAATGAAGATGATGAAAGGTTTTGAGGGGAAGCTGAATGAGGAGTGGTCACTTGGTCTGCTTAGCCTGGAGAAGAGGAGACTGAGGGGAGACCTCATTGCAGTCTGCAAGTTCCTCACGAGGGGAAGAGGAAGGGCAGGCACTGATCTCTTGTCTCTGGTGACCAGGGACGGGACATGAAGGAATAGCCTGAAGCTGTGTCAGGTGAGGTTTAGTTTGGATATTAGGAAAAGGTTCTTCACACAGAGGGTGGCTGGGCACTGGAACAGGCTCCCCAGGGAAGCAGTCACAGCACCAAGTCTGCCAGAGCTGAAGGGGCATTTGGACAATACTGTCAGGTACATGGTGTGACTCTTAGGAATGGTGCTGTGCAGGGCCAGGAGCTGGACTCGATGATCATTATGGGTCCCTTCCAATTCAGCTTATACTGTGATTCTGTGGTATTTTATTATACTTGCTGCTCTGTTTGACAAAATACTGCTCTTAGTCTTCCTCTGATAGCAGGCCATGGGAATATTGCCTATTTGGTTACTTTGGGAAGTTTTTATGACACGTCCCCTAACTAGCACTTATTGTTTTCCTTACAGCTCAGAATGTGTGCCCTTACTGAGTTAGAAAGTTAATTCTCTGCTGTCCCTTGGAGAGTAGTTTGATTGTCAGATTAGATGAAGTGAACATTGAACAAAATGAATGGGTCTGCAGTAAGAAAAATGAGACCAGTGAGTATTGGATGGGTGCCAATGTCTCAGAAGTAAAGGTGCTAGGTAAAAAGTAAGGTTTGTCCTTTTGTATTTATATTGAGAAGATACTTATGTCATGTTTCTGACCTTAAACCACAAGGAAAGGACTTTGGTTTTAGTTGTGCTCAGCATATTCATCTTGGATCTCTCATTGGAAAGTCTGGTTCTTATTACCAGAGTTGTAATATTTGATAAGTTTACTTATATGTTTTTGATAACATATTGTGGTAGGTTGACCCTGGATGGAAACCCAGGGGCTAAAGGCCCACTAAAGCTGCTATCACTGCCTTGCTCAGCTGGATGGGGGAGAGAAAATATAATGAAAGGCTTGTAGGTTGAGCTAAGGGCAGGGAGAGTTCACTCACCAGTTGCCATCACGGGCAAAACAGACTCTACTTGGGGAAATTATTTTAATTTATTACCAAACAAATCAGAGCAGGATAATGAAAAGTAAAACCAAAACCAAATCTTAAAGGCATGTTCTCTGTCTCTCAACTCCACCCTCCTTCTTCTGGGGTTTAACCTCACTGCCTCCTCCCTGCCCGTGGCACAAGAGTATGGGGAGTAGAGGATGCAGTCAGTTCATCTATCACAAGTGGTCTCTGCTTCTCCTTTCTTCTCTGGGAGAGAACTCCTCACACTCTGCCCCTGCTCCACTGTGGGGTCCCCACCATGGGAGAGAGTGATCCATGAACTTCTCCAAGATGAGTCCTTCCCAAAGATTCCTGTTCTTCATAAGTTGCTCCATCGTGGGGTCCTTTCCACAAGGTGCACTGCTTCAGTAACAGGCTGCCCCAGTGTGAGTCCCCCATGGGGTCATAAGTCCTGCCAGCAAACCTGCTCCAGTGTGGGCTCCTCTTTCCTTCGGGACACAATTCCTGTCAGGAACCTGCTCCAGTCAGGTTTTCCACAGGGTCACAGCCTCCTTTGGACATCCACCTGCTCTGGCGTGGTGTCCTCCATGGGCTGCAGGTGGATCTCTGCTCCCCCGTGGACTTCCATGGGCTGCAGGGGCACAGCTACCTCACCATGGGCTGCATCAGGGGCTGCAGAAGAACCTCACCTCTGTCACCTGGAGCACCTCCTCCCCCTCCTTAACCAACCTTGGTGCCTGCAAAATTGTTGCTTTCATATATTCTCAATCCTTTCTCTACCTGCAAATGCTGTGGAAATTGAAATGCAGCAACTTCTTCCCTTTCTTAAATCTGTTATCCCAGAGGCCCTACCACCATTGCTGACGGGCTTGGCCTTGGCAAGCAGCAGGTCCTCTTTTAAAATGCCCCAGTTAGATTACATTTTTCAGACTTACTTCAATGAAAAAATTCTCCTGTCACAATAAAACTTTTAAGTAGTGTCTAGTTATATATAAAATTTTAAAATAACATAATGAAACATTTGCAGCTAGAGAAGTGAAATATTTGCAATTAATTCACCTGTTTCTTTTTCTTTTAATTTTGATCTTTAACAGAAAGAAACCTTACTGAAGTCTCAAAATTTAACTGGACAGAGACCTAATTTTCAATGGGTTCTTTTCTGTGGTTGTTAAATTGATTTTTTAGAATATTTACATAATCATAACTTGAATACTAGTTTTAATTTTCCTTGTAATTTTTTAGTGTCACATAAAGCACTCTCTCTAGTTCTTAGTTAAGACTTAAAAGAATACTAGTAAGAAAAAGGGTTGAACACGTTGAAAGTAGTACACATTTTTGATTAATATTTAAAAATAAGGAGCTCAAAATCACTAGAAAGATTAAGCTTATTCTGTATATTGCATACTGAAATCAACTAAGGTAAGTCACTAAATAATACACATAAGTCTGGAATACATTTTTGAGGAATCAAACTAATAATATCTTTTACAGTATATAAAAATAAAAAATGCAGTAGAAACAGACTAATTTAATGAAACAGACTCATTGCCTAATTCAGTTTCTCATGAATAAAAATAAAATACATTCCACAAGGCTCCAGTGCTCTCCTAAGAAAACAGCAGCCAAACAAAATCACATTTATAAAAATAATATTTTCCTTCAACATAACTGTTTGGTGGCTGTTTATCGTACACATCTATAAGTGTTTCAATTTCTTTCAAAGGCCTATACAAAGAAATAAAAGACAGGTAACATTTTTCCCTCCAGACTCTTTCCTGTATCCCCAGCGGCACCCCATCAGTCTCTTTGCAGAAAAGCTCTCATTCATCAGCATCTTTGGGAACACAGAGCCACAGAGGTTTGAGTTTTTATCTGGCAGCTATATAGAAGGTGCGGCTGAAGCAGTATTTTAGAAACTCCCCAGCATTTGGTATATAGCAATTTACAGGAATTTGAAAAAATTCCCAGCATAACACAGCTTATATAAATACTTTGATTGAAAACTTTCAGAACCAATTTCAATCTGAGAAAGCAACTATTCTCTCCTGCCTCTGTATATGTTCTTTAATAGTACTAGTCTAAAACTTTTGGCAGAGAATAAGATTATTTTTTAAAGAAGCTGAAGAAAATATTTACGGATTATTTGAAACCAGTGATTGAATCCAAAGAGCTTGGGGAGGCTTGAAACAATTACGCAGTTTGACAAGAAAGGGATAAACTTTTAGTACTACCAGTGAATATCTAAATAAATGGTGAGGCAATTTAAAGGAAATAGTCTTCTAAAACATCCCACAAGAGCAGCAAGATATATTTTGGGGAAGAGGGCACATTCTCCTGATGTTTCTCGGCTAAGAGGTTCATTTAAGAGAAAGAGTTGTTTGTCCTACAATGAATTCAGAGTAATCTTTGAAAATATCAACACTAGAGTCCAGGGCATTCTGCACTCCAGTATCCAATTCTAACATGGGATCTAAAGGATTCTCTTTGTCTAAGTGAAAATTGAATCCTGTTCTAAACCTTCTGCCTGGGAAAACAAAGAACTGCTAGCCTCTGTTCACCAACAGTTCTCAGAAGTTATAGGTATTATATGAAACATATTTTTTCCTTCTGCAAATATGTGTATGTGCTTCAGCTTGTAAACATTGCTGTTTCTCCAAATAATACCTAGTTTCTTGTATTTTAGGAACAAAACTAGTAATAATAGTAACAACAACAACAATAAAAATAAAAATACATTCTGCTTATTCAAGCAAAGGATTATTCCTAACTCAATATGTAGAATTCATGGATGTGACAAAAAAGACAGTGATAAATTTTCACAATTGATAACTTAATCTGTTGCAATATTAATTACATATTTGATTATCCAAAAGAAAAAATACATTCTGTTATGTATTCTGAAAAGAAAAAAAAATATAATTAAGACAACCTCTCATGTAATGTTTACCTGGTAAATTTCTGATTGTTCATCTGTGAAAGGCCATTACTGTTAATAAAAATGTGCCATGTAGTGCAATGTAGCTATGGGCATCTTCATTTAATTTTTCAATACCCTACTATATTGGAATTCATGACACCTTTAAACTGAATGCCAGTACAGACATCTAATCATTGTTTGGAGAAAAACTACTAAATAAAGATGAATCTTGAAAATTACCCAAGTCTTAATATAGCAAAATAGTGTATTATCCCTGATCTTGATGGCAGCTGAGAAGCTCACTAGGGAACATTATTAATATTTGCTGCAGACTCAAAGCTTGGACTTTTATTCATTTAAAGCCCCACATAGTTTTGACTAGACTTTCATTTAATCTGACTTGGTTGTTTGCTCTAATTTTCGATGTCATTCAGAATTTATTTTCCACATTTGCCCTTTTACCCGTTTTCATTGCTTTAACTTCCCCTAATTTCCTTTTTCCTTTTCTTCCAGTCTATCTTCAACTAGCTCTAACTATCCTTCACCCTATTAGAAATGTGAACTAAAATGTTGTTGCCGGTCATCATATAATTTATTGTGTCTGCTTTTTTCTTCTACTTTCCTATGTTTCAATTATTTAACTCAGAGTCCTTTTAGAAAAAAAATTCCATGTATTTCCCCAAGTAAAGGACCTAACACACTGGGACTCTGTGCTATGCTGATCTTTGGTTACAATCCTAAAAAGCAGAATTCGCTTATTGTCCACAATAATACTTGTCAGCTTGAACAAAATCCCCAGCAGTCTGTGTTTGATATATGCTTACTTTATATGTCCATAGATATTAAATAGGCCTTGAAGATGAGACTGTCACATAGATAGTAGAAATCTGCTAAGTTTGTTGTTACAAATTACTTAACCCAAAACTAACATTTATTGTCTTACAGATATGGCATAGAGCAAGAATTTTTTATTCCATTCTAAGACATGTCTGTGTATCTCTGCATACATAAATGATACCTGTATTTGAAACTATAATTTTGGTATCAACTGGATAACAAACTACACTCTCAAGACCTTTCAATGGTAAAAGTTAACATTATTTATCTGCTAGGCATTATTCTGGACCTGTGTTTTGTGTCACAGAACATGGGCAGGTAACTAAGTAGGTTAGATACAAACTAAACCCGTTAAGAGTCCAACATCCAGCAATTCACTAAGAGTGTGGAATAACATAAACCCACTGAAATGCATACGAATTTCAACCTAGGTTTCAGTTGATGTGATGCTATGAGTAATGAGATGTTTTTGGGTTACATAAATTTAATTAAAAAATTTATATTGTGTAGTCCTTTTATGAAGATGGCATTGTACACGTTATGATGGAGACTTAAAAAGTATGCTAGTATTATCCAAGACTCAATAAAATCAACAGGATATCATGTCTTTTTTAAATTTCTTTTTCATTAAGCATGGGGGTGTCCTGAGTTACAGTGTATTCTATTACCATCTTCACCAGCTGTTGAAACCAGGTGTAGCAATGTTCCCTGCCTCCTCCCTCTGGACTATCTCCTGTTAATGGGCCCATCAATGCCTTGCCACATGACTCACCATCCCATTGTGAGATGCTCTGCCCAGGTGGAAGGAGTCAAGCATTCCCACCTGGATATAATCTGGGGTTTGGAACAGCACAGCTAGCCTTTTCCACTGGATTCCCAGAGGAAGACCAGACCCTTCTACACCACCACTGGACCTTCAGAGGAAGACCGCATCCTTCTACAGAATCACTTCTTTAACAGAACCATCACTCCAGGAGGACTGCAGCCACCATTTAATTGGACTGCTACCAAACCCCTGACCCTCAGGGGGTCAGGTTGTACTCTGACTATGTCAGTGAGTTGTTTTTTGTACTATTGCATTTATTTTATTTTTCCTATTAAATTGTATTTCTGACTTGGAGTCTCTCACTAGATTGTTTTCAAACTAGTATGGGGGATAAGAGAAATTCCCATCTAATGTAGGTATTTTAATGGTTAACCTCTCTGTAATGGTTGAGCAGGTCATTTGTGTACAGATTTAGGCCGAGCATTATTATATGTCACAAGAACTGTGTTTTGGCAAGTATGAGCCATTGTCCAGGAACACCTGTAAGAAGAGCAGAATACAGATAGATCAGGGAGGGAAACTAGGGTTTCTTTATATCTTCCTCTGAGATGCTTTCCCTGGGATCTAATTATGGGGAGAGATTAGAAGCACATGGCAGCACAAAGGAGCACATGGCGGCACCGGACACTGGGGGAAGGAGATGCCACACAGCAGAGCCCTGCAGAGAGGAGCCTGCCAGAAGCTGCTGGACAGGTGGACAGCATGCAATCACCCCCATATAGGGACACTGAGAAAGTGTGTTACTGACATGGCAATGTGTGATAGGTTGATTAGTGAAAAATACCATATAAGGAAATAGTGGGCCTTGAAGAATTGTATAAAACTAGCTTGTTTCTCTGAATAAACATCTCAGATTCCCTGTTGGTCTGGGTCTGTGTCTCTGTCTTTCACCCACATCTAATACCAATGATAGGCTGCATATGTTAATTCAATTTAGTATTATATCATTATCAGCAGGGGTAAAATAAGGATCCATTAAATTTAAGCTGAACTATAAGTGAAATACTATGTTGATTATATGTGTATGAAAACTAACTGAGTACATTTTACCACTGAAATAAATCCCAAAGGAATTCCAGCAGCAATTACTAAACTGCTATTTTAAAGTGTCATCAGTTAAGTCAGTCTCTGAAACTAGAAATTGTCTCTTTCCAAAAGCAATCAGTCCTTTAATCCTCACAGAGATAAAACACTTCAACATAAGAAGTAAGCTGCTCTCCCTTTCAAAATGAAAGTATGTTAAATGTATTTAATGTTGTTTTTTCTGTGAGGGTGACTGAGCACTGACACATATTGCCTAGGTTGTGGAGTTTTCATCTTTGGTGATTTTCAAGAGCTGTCTAGACAATGTCCTGGGCACTCTGTTTTAAATGATCCTGTTTCAGCAGGTGGGGTGGGCAAGATGGCCTCCAGAGGCCCCTTCCAATCTCAGTTATTCTGTGATTAAATGATAAATTGCATTTGTTGTGGAATCAGCTTGCTATTTCCTCTCAGAATTCTCAGGCAACATACATATTTCTCACTGGGCAATGGCAACAAATGCACAGCTGTAGATGGTGAGAAGAAAGGATCTGGGGACATACCAGCTGCTGGCAACATCCACAGTGGAGTCAGTACTTACACTTCAGAAAATCTCTTCTGCCACTAGAGATGAGAATTATTATATTATTGGAAAGAACTGGTATTTTACCATAGCATATGTTAAGATCTTAAAATATTAATGAATGTTATCTTCTGTTATTTATATCTGAGACTACAGTAAAAATTATTAAATGGAATGTGGGAGATTAAACAAAGACAGTTTCTGTACATGGCTTCATGCAACAGTCAATCTGACACTTCTCATGTATAAGCTCCTGCTGTATTTGACATTTATTGGGTCAAATCTTCACTTTGATATGCAAGAGGAGTAGTTGATATAGAGAATTCTGTTTTTAAATCTATTTTGCATATGCCAGTTTCTGTTTAGACAGCTCTTTATGACTAAATCAGAGCTTCTTTACTAGCATGATGAAAAGCACCCTTATAAGTAGCTCGTTTCTGCCAGATTTCAGCTTCCTAGATACAGCTAATTCTGTGCTAGATGTTTGCAAAAAGTGGCAGTGAAATATATAATATTGAAGTGTTTTGTTCAATAATTGCAATTTCATTCAGCCTGAAGTGTTTCAGCTCCCCCTTCTCATTCCACAAAGTTTTCCCTGAACAGATACCAGATCTTGATATTTGGACAGGCTTAGAAAAGATTAATGGAGGAAATGTCAGGTAGCTTTTACTTTGTGAGAAATATTTTCACTAAAAATATCTGAGTATAAAATAAATGCAATGGCCATGGTGTCTCCTTTTCCAAAATGAGAACTTGGTAATACAGCCACCTTTTCCTCTGGATGGAAGGACAACACAGGCTCTTCAGAAGCATCTCAACACATCCATAAATACAAATAAAAGTTCTGAGTGGCTTACCAGTGATCTACTTTCTTTCCCGATGCACACAACTTCCTAAAGGTCACTGCATTCCCAAGGAATGAGGTCTTGCTTTTCTTGGAGAACTGACAGGATATGTCAGGGTCCTTATGGTTATACCTGAATTAGGGGTGTAGGATGGATCTGTGGTCTGTTCTGGACCTGATTTTATCTAGATGTGCATTATCCTCTTCTCACTTGTTGAGAGAGAAGGAAGCAAAAACAATGGTATGAGAAGATATTGCACTGCACTCTAGGCTTGATTCTCATCTGAAGGAACATGGCACTGGGATCTTGGAGTGAGGCATTGAGAGCGAGGTCTGAGAAATCTTTTTGACTTTGACTGAGACCTTGAGAGGTCTCTGCTGTAAGCATAGAAAACTTCCTGTGTTTAGAAGTGTTATAATGATGCTTATTTCATCCTCCAAACCACGTCCTAATTCAGGTTATATTTATTGGTTTTGTTTTGTTTTGTTCTGTGAACCCTCTGGTCGGTCTAAAAGATTTGAAAAAGACTAGTCAGTGTGCTCCATTATTTGAATTTTAACTCTAGCCTATTTTGCCCCAGAATATGCTTTAATGTGAGAAACACCAAGTGATGTCCAGATGATAGTGAAAAAAATCCCACTCTGATTACTTAAATCTTACAGATAAAGAACCTTGGGGATGGTTATATACCCTTTCTGCTAGGTTGACAACAGCTGCTAAATCAGGACTCAGTGAATTACATGAAGAAAATGAACATTCTGTCGCGCTGTTTTTTATTTTGTCAGGTTGTTGGATTTGATAAACATTTTTCATCGTTTTATCATTTTCCCATTTCAGACTGTGTTAGTTGTTATGGAAATATTTGTCACTGTCATGAGTCAAGCTTAGTCATAGCCACATGGGCAGAATAAAACTGGCTTATATATTAGCTGAACATTTATGTAAAGATTTAGGAACTAATAAAGATTTTTATAATATTTGTGGCTGTTCATATGTGTGCATGTACATGAATACATATATATAACTCACAAAGCTGAGTTATACAGCTTTTTATCCACATAGGCTTGAAAAGAAGGTAAATTATATGAGGTGTCCTAAGAAACACTCTGGCAATAATATTTTTTAAGCATTTGGACAACACTCTGGGGCTCATAATGTGATTCTTGGCCTGTCTTGTGCAGGACCAGGAGCTGTGCTGGATGATCCTAATGGGTCCCTTCCAACTCAGCGTATTCTATGATCTGTATTATGACCATATCTTATATTTGTTATGTCATATATTTTGACATAAATTATTTTTGGAGTAAAGTATTTTAGGATTGTGTTAAAATATACAGGATGTCTAAGAAATACATAGTAACATTTATATATGCCTCATTTCCCATATTATCTTCTTTGTGTCAATTTTTTAGTGCATTTAGAATAGCAAATCCCTTGGTCACAGTTCCTCATGCTGCTCATTCCTTCCACAACTCTAGAGCTACACACTAGGCTGAATGAAAATCAAATCTGCACTATGGGAAAATCTATGCTAGAGTAAGGCAGAAGACATTTTGCACCATTTTTGTGTGGCTTAAACTAATTTTTTAATGAGTAGAGGATAGCTATAAATTTCACACATTTAATATTAAATACATGTGGTCTATTATTTTTGTAAGATATCCTTTAAAAGTCAATTAAAACTCCTTGATTATAACTGAATAATCATCCAGGCAAATAGAGGCATAGAGGCATGTATAGTTAACCATAAAGAGTTACAAATTATAATGATTTTATTTTTGGTCACCTAAAAGATAAAACACCTGTAAAATACAATAAAGAGAAATGATGATTTGTAGATGAAATAGATTTGCATGGAGATACTGGCAAAATTTCTTTAAGCCAATAAGAAAAATAAACTGTTTTTTCTGTTTCTATTTTTTTTTAAGACTTTATATCTGGGATAATTAGTTACTTTTTGTTTTTGAAATCTTCACTTGAGATTAAGATCAGCTCTGTTTTTAATTGGACAAAATCTAAGAGAAGTTAAACTGGGAATTCTTATATAAAATATCTTTACAGATTAAAAATAATACAGCTAGTATCTGCTTCACATCCAGAGTAATTTAAAATGTGTTTGTGAACTGTAGCTCTGACCATGAATTTCCATTCCCTCTTTTTAGTTGTCTAATTGTTTGATTTCTAAAATGTCATATCTGGAGATCTCATCCAAATTTCTTGAAAGTAAAAATTTGGAAAGGAAAGAGGCTCATCTCACCTACCCTTCACTTACTAAAAGAAAATTTTGAATAATAGCATAGTTATCTAGACCATCTTTATTGCTCAGAGGCATCAGACTGGGGGTCAGAGTCAAGAACCCCCTTGGTCCAAGAAAACCCTCTGAGTTTCTTAGTTATGGATGGGATGAATGAATCACTTCCTCACAGTGCTCACTTCCAGATATTGACTATAAGAAAAGATTAAACAATGAACATAAACTAGCTAGTTTATTGTAAAAGTGTAGCTACACTTTTACAATCCTACATTAGGTGAGAGGAATTATATTTGTTTAGAAAATTCTGGTTTTGGTTTGAGATACTTCCTCAACAAAAGAACAAAATATAATTTTCTTTCTCTGAAAAAATGAATTCTGACTGTGGTATCAGACATTCTTTTCTACTTTACCTCTGTTTGCTAGCTTATTCATTCAAGACTTATGAAATGAAAGCTTAAATTACTCTCTTTAGGTCTCCATCCTAACAGCTTTTGCTTTAATTTGTATATTGCATCATTTTCACAGACATGTTGTACTTTATTCTTTTACACAGTTTTTTTTGTTTCTTTTTCTCTGACAATTTCTATTTTCTTGACTGTTTCTTTTCATAAGTTTTATGTCTTTCCTGGCCATTTATATCCCAACCTTGATGGCTTCCCTGGTTCTTGGGAGGGTTTTCTCTGTTGATTTTTGTGATACATGAAGGGACAAGACCCACCAGCAGACATGCAAGCGAATCTAAAATATTTTTGGAAGCATAAAGATATCTTTACTCCCAAGAGTCCCCTTTGGTTACAACGCACAGGCTTAATCACTGTTCCACAACAAATCAGTCCTCTTGACACCCTGTATTGTTCTCTCCAAAGCCACAGCAAGTGGAGCGCAAAGTGCGTACTGTTCCAAGTTTCTTCATGGACTAGTGGAGATGGTGGGCTGTTCTATGTTGATGTAGAAACTCCTTGGTTCAGCTCTGTCTCAAGTACCCACTGACAAGGGATGGTGCGTCTGATGCCGGCTCTGCTGCTGTTGCTTTCTGTTTAACTCTTTCCTAACACCAACACCTGTTACCCCAACAGATTCTCAAAATTATTCCTGTTTATTAGCATCATCACATTTAGTTCAGCCTGAATTTTTTTCTCCATGTACCAGCTGTTAGAATGTAATTTAGACCATCAAACAAGATTATAGGTTGAGTTTTCAGACTTACTAAGCCTTGTCTCATCTCTTCTCTCATTAAAGACAATGATAAACTCTCCCTAACTTCAGAAGAACAGAAATAGTGGTAAGCTAAAGGCTTTCATTCTGTGGAAAACAATTACAATTTTGTCTTTTTCCTCTCTTATTATTCCAAGATATTTTAGAAAAGGTGTCATCCAAAATATCTCTTATCCTCTGAAACTTGAGGACTTAGATAACCGTTTCTTATTTTCTTATTTTGTGGTAGCCAAAGAGACAAAGCTGCTTTGACTGTAGAGAAAGTGTACTAAAACTTGGTTAGGTGCTTATTTGAACTGCATTGATGGCTGCTTTACCTCACTGTGTAGCAAAACGAGACCAGCAATTCATTTTACTCTGTGTCACCTAATTTTGTTAGGTTTTATTTCTTCCTTCTATGGGAAAAAATGACTGTATTGTGAAATTTTGGATACAGCTAGTCTAGGTTAGCATAGCTTCATTAGAACCTTGTCTATTTTCACAGCTTTAGAGTTTGAATTAGAGAGACTGGAATGACATAATCTACTGCCAGCTTTTTATATGTCTGTTCAACTAGTTTTATAAGTAGTGATCTAATAACCATTAGAAGTAGTAGTGATAGCCTTGAATAGTAGAATAAGTCAGTAAACAAATAAGGAGTTGCAAGTATTTCCAGCAGAATTATGCAATGACTATTTTTCCAATGACATAAAAATGTGATAGATATCACATAAAAATGTGATAGAATAAACCAGAATTATACTGATAGGCAAATATGAGCAATGTTCATGAAAAGGGAGCCTAAAATGTCTTTAAAGTATTGGACTAGGTCTTTTTCTGTCACAGGTTTAAATTAACTTTAAATGAGTTAAACAAGTTTATGCCAGTTTAAAGGCTTGCTTGTGGATTACTATAGTTTTAAGTCTTCTTTGTCACTATGGACCTTAACAGTTGTGGTGGGAAGCAGGGAAAGAATTTGGAAAGCTTTAGAATTCAAGATTTGTGTATTCTTAATAAAATAGTCCTGCTTCCAAGAGAAAAATGCTCAGTATTATTGAAAAACATACCTTTTTTTTCTTCTTCCTTTTGTTAAGAACACCAGTTTGCTTTGCTTAGAAAAGTCTTACTCTTAAACACATCGTAATTTCACAGGAGTTGGTTGATATCTCTGTTTACTATTGTCATAACTTTACTACAGTACCAACCATAAGTGTAATTCTGGTAAAGTTTTTATCCCAAAGGCTATCTGAATGGATCCCCACAGATATCCTGTAGTTTCCTGGCAGCTGGCAGTGTAGCTGAAAAAGTCTTAATAGTGAATCAATGGTTTAACTGAAGTGTATAAATTAAATATATTTTTGTAATGCATTATAAGTTTCTTCTATAACTTTTTTTATTTCAGAAAACTTCTTACAATATGCTTTTGTGTGTGTTGCTTTTCTTGTTATAGAGCAAGTAAAACTAAATGAAATGAGAGCATTGTAGGATTTATTAATTCTGGATTATGTAGTGTTTACTGAGAAGTCAAAGCACCTGTGGTGCTACTGCTGGAGAAAAGGATAAGTACAATAAAATTTTGAAAAATCTACAGTTTACCTGTAGGATTTTTTTTGACTACTCTTGACAGAAATTTGCAGGTGAGTTTATCCGGGCACTTACTGTCTGTCAAAAAGAAAAAAAAATATGTTCTTGCTCCAACTTTGAGATAACATATTTTGAAAGAATAATTAACAATGCAGGTCATAAATCAATAATAAAAACCAGTCTGTTTTGTGCATTGAAGTAAGTTTATATGTTTTATAAACCCTGAGTTGAAGACAACGTGTCTGCTGCACAGAGCATTGAACATGAAGTGAAAGAATGTATTCTGATAAATAGAAACTGCTAGAATGATTTGGGAACCCCAGACATAGGGTTGGTCCTTGACTGAACGAACAAAAGAATAGTCACAGAAATAACTAAAGTGCATTACAATTATAAAATTATTGATGATTCAAATTTTTTTTCATTGTGGGAATCAGTAGTTTCAAAACGTCAATAGATTATAAGGAGTCTCCCCCACTTCCACATCCCTAAAAACCCCCCAAAAACACCAGCAGGCTAAACCCCAGTGTAACCTCTTTGCATAGTCAGCATCTGCAAACACTCCTACATTCTGACATGTATGCCTTATATAGGGTGTTAGGAATTTTGAACGAGTGAGTTTATTCAAACATCAAACCATTTGACCAATTAAATACATGAAAAACTGATTTGCGACTGAAGGTAATACCTTAACTGGTCACAGAAACATCATTCAGGGAATACTAGATTCAAATATTGAAAATTAAATCTAAAATATGGGGACAAAATTAAACAGGTTTTAGTTACAAAGATAAGTAAACTGGAGCAATTTTTTCAGAGAATAGGTGAATTTCATAATATATAAGAACTTCCTATCAGAACTGTATAGTTTTATGAAAGATGTGCTACAGACCAAGACGAAGCTGAGGACTTGATGTAGTAAGGCTCATTATCCTTTTGCACACAAGATATGCTTGTATATCTTTCCAGTATTTGAAATTCTGAGTCTGGAATTTGCTAGAATTTTGCTATTTGCAAAAGAAGCATGGCCCATTGTAAGAGACTGAAATATTACAGTTTATGACTTAAACTTTTTCATGAAGGACTTTTAAAACTGTAGTGCAAAAGCTGCAGAGAAGACACCGCACCCTGAAAGGGGCCCTGCCTGAGGCCTTACACTGCTGGCTGATGAAGATAAGGTAAAGTATCAGCTCAGGGCTGGGGACATTCACAAAGCCGAAGCTCAACACCTTCAGGGTGGAGACCAGAGCCCCAGGGCTATCAGCTGCCAGGCTTGAACAGACCCTCGAACCAAAGGGTGGAGGGAGAGAGGCTTTGGGTGTAAAAGCCTGTGGTCAGAGGCACGGTGACCGCCCATCCTCACTGTGCAGAGCCCAGCTGAGGGGCCCTTCACCAGGGGAAAAGCTTATCCGCAGCAGAGGGAGTGACATGGCCCAGCAAAGGGCCCCCCTCAAAGGGGTCCCCAGAGCCTGCACAAGAGCACCAGAGATGATGCAACAGACCCTCAGTGTTGCAAAGGACAATGTCAAGCCAGCCCCTGCAAGGGAGACACCTGGGCATTCCCACCTGCCCACAGTGTATATTGATCCATGGAACTCTTTACTCTTCGGCGTGTGGCCACGTGTGGCCATGTGGTGTGGCCATGGTGGCAGCGGGGGACCCTCACCGCCAAGAAGACCAGATGGAGGGGAGCAACAAGACATCACTGGGACCCCTGGATGGGTGATATGCTTCCACCTAACCCCTGTCACCTCTCCCTGTCCCCCCACCCTCCACGCACACTTCTTTCTCTGTGTCTTTCTCTCTTTCTTTTCTCTTTCCTTCTCTTTACCTCTTTTACTAATAAATAAAATACAACCATTTTTTGGCACCAACATCTAACCTCGTTCGGTTTTAATCTCATTTTCGGGAATATTTTGAACCTTCTCAAAGTTCCTTCCGGTTTACACTCAGGGACTTAGTTTTCTTCGCTCTTCTGGGTTTAAACCTGATTGTAACACCCGTACGAATAGCCAGAGTGCTGTCTTGGCACCCACAGCACTTCTCATAAAACAAATAAGGCCTGAAAAGACAGCAGTGACAATGACAAAAGAAAGAATCCCACCAACAGAAAAAAAGAAAGAAAACAAAAAGAAATAAAAGACATCTCCAAAAAAAGGGCACATTTCTGTAGCTGGATACAACATGGAGCTGGGGAAGCGAGCTGGGTGCAGAAGCTGAGTCCTGTTTACTTCACAATGGCTGGGATACTAAGAAGATCTCCTTGTGGATCCCAGAAATGCCACAGAAATTGAAGAGCCTGTCTGAGCTGAAGGCAGTCTGTGACTGCTGAATTCCTCCAAAGTGTCAGCTCATCTGGAAACACTTAGGCATGAATGATAAAGGTGAATAGAAGGAATAGGTTCCTTCTGAAGTGTGATTATATGTTTTAGGGGCCATTATTTGCAGATAACCAAATCTCATAATTTCTGTGAAGAAGAAGTTCTGATTTGAAACAAAATAATAGGGAAAAAAATAGGGAAAAATTTCTGTAGGGAATCAAAACACATTTTTAAATATTTTGAAAAAAATTTAAATACTTAATATAGGAATGCCTAACTATTTTAAAGTCCTTGTTGTCTTCAACTTTTTAGGAAATACCCCAGGGTTCTTTACTGATAGTCATGCAACCTTGTTACAAACAAATAGTACAAGGTATGCGGCTCCTGAGGCAGCATGGCCAGGTGGAATTCTGGGGTTTCTGTGTATTCTAGATGTATATGTACACCTGAGGGTATTCTGAAATATAAGCCATACAATCCCCCTTTTCCTTCTTCTCATTGGGTCAATCAGTATAGATTATCCAGAGCCAGCTTTTAGGATGCACTACTTGCTAAGCAAAGTCGACGGTTGGTAAATTTAGTTTCAAGCCAAACCTGTAGGCCACTTCTGCTCTGTAATGTAGATGTGGAATTAAAATTTTATAATGCTCTATGCAGTGCCCAGGTCAGTTTCGATAACGCTAATTGCAGAGTGGGAATAGTGCTCTGCTTGGGGGGTAGGACCTCAGAGCATTTCTCATCTGCCGTGTTGCCTTGCATGCAGGCACTTTTTTTCTTTTAAACTCTTGCTTTTAAAGAGCGTTCTATTCTCACAAAAAAGGTGTGGATCAGCACATGGGGAAGTTTTCAATTAATCAAGACGGAATACAGGACTGCAATATGACATAAATAAAAATTTTTTAAAATAAAATTTAGCATTTCTAAAAATTGCATTTTGTTGCACTTGTATGAACTGACAGCCAGACAAGGTATGTTTCTTAAAAGGAGGTATGATTTTTAATAAGTTGATTTCTGTCCTCTGGTTTCGTTATATCAGAGGTGCATCCACATACTTCCACCTAGTGTAAATTAAGTTAATTTGTCCCCCTCCAAAAAAAAAGCACTGTAGCAATATCCCACAGTTTTCAGAAGGCCAAATTACATAATCTTTCCCAAAGCCATTTGTTCTGTTATTAAAATAATAATATTCATAGGGTTTATCATCAAGAAAAGTAATGCTTAAAGTCAAATAAGAAAATATATAAAAATCTGAATTAAAACTATCAAGATTTAATGCATGGTTAGTGCCCTTTTTTGAGTGCATGAAATTAAATTTCCAAGAAAAATAGTAAGATTTATAAGATTAATGGATTGCTCGTACTTATAGCTCAAAATTTGGAAGTAAATTAATATTTGAATATTCTCAGGCACTAAACCAGAAACTCATGACCCATTTTCTTGTGGAACAGAAACATTTGGAGCAGTGCCATCATCTCAAGGGAAATTTCTTAAATCTCCAGAATATACATTTTGTGTGGGTATACATGTGTGTGCACATGAATATCTATATTAACCTTTTCTTTTGGAGTGGAATACCTTTCTGCAGTTATAGTGTTGTGTTAAACATAGAAACCTTTATTTATCATCCAGATTTGTAGCATGAGGAACAGTGCTGTAGGCCAGCTTCATGGGATTGTACCCTCTGGTGAAGCCAGGGTTCTCCTTCGGGTTCTTTCCACACACTCAACTGTCACTACAACAGCCATCAAAATGCGGATACTGATGCTGATGACATTTTAAGTATGCAGTGAGGCTTTCATTCTTGGCATGCCCATTTATTCACACAGATGGGAGAAGCTTAAATGAGGTGACTTTTTTCAGTCCTCATAGCTGACTTTAATCAAACAGTTTAGCCTAGTTCTTCCTCTTCCCAAGGTATGGAAGACAAGGGGAAAAGACAAAAAAAGACAAATCTTCCTGCACATTCTTCCTGTCTTTATTATAAACAGTCCTGGTTTTGTATTTTTCTGAGTTTTGTAGAGCTGCTGCCTTGTTGGGGCTACATGAAAACAGAGGCTAGACAAATTAAGAGGATAAAAGTGGGTATTTATTGAAGAGCCTTCAGGTACACCTTGGGCAGTCAAAGGCCTTCAGCAAGGCTACACCCAAAATGGACAACGGGTTTTCACACTTTTATAAGTTTGGTCCATTTGCATATTTGGGTTAATTCTCCAATTACAATTTCTGGTAATGAAATCATTACCCCAAGTTTGTTCTTTTAGAGGCTTTGTTTACATATTTCAGGGCCCAAGACAGTGAGGTGTCCTTGAATATCAGGCCTAGAGAGGATTCGTTATGTCTAAGCAGAATGGGAGTACAGTAGCTAACAGGCTATGTGGAGTTTTAGAGTTACACACTAAAGAATACAGGATCTGAAGAATACGAAAGCTAAAATCCTAAGGCATCACTGCAGTGTGTCTTCTCTGCAATGTAGGAAATTTCAGATTTGTTTGGAGTCCTAAAAAGAGATTTCAAAGCAGCAGTGGAGGAGGAATAATAGGCCAGTATTCCCAAAGATGGTTAGGCCTAATAGTTAATGGTTAAATCTCGCAAGCTTTTCTCATATCAAATAGTTCTATGCAGACTTTCTCCATGTTGAGTGTCATTCACCTGTCACTGTACTGGAGGTTATCCCAAAGTCTGTTTGACACTGAGGCTTTACTTTGAATATTTTCAGATGAAGATTTACTGGAGAGAAAAACTAAGAGCAGAGAGAGCACTTTCTCTTCCTTCTGTCTCAATGCTGGCTGATATCATACACACACTGTCTCATGTGACATGGATTAAGCTGTATGGTTCTCTGATATTCCTCACTCCATTGAGGTTTTCATGTACCTCTGAATTTGAAGAATGTAAATAGTGTCTAACAATGTTTGACACATGGTTAATCGCACTTACAGAAAGTATACAAAATTAGCCTTTCTCTGTTTCTGTGCACTGTAAAAAAACTTTCAATTTATTTTACGATTCATGATATTATTCGTACCCCTAACATCATCAGACAAAAATGATGAAGGTTTTTTATGAAAAGATGACAAATCATCTAACAAAATTTTTCTTGTTTATTCAGAGAAAGAGAAGGATATTTGAATATCACTGCAATTTTTAGACTATTGACTTTTATTTGCCATTGCATTGATAATGCTTTCTATCATACAATTTTTTTCTCCATATTAACTAGATTAACTGAAGCAAGACAAATACATATTGGGATGTTTTATGTAAAATTAAAATTTCACACAAGAAGGTTCTTTTTCTAAATGTATGTTACCATCTTCTAGATCATCTGATAGATTCATCTGTCTAATAGGCTAAATCAGGATTTTAGACTTGTTCAAATGTCAAATTTCAAGTTCTGTAAGGCTTACCCTATTCTATAGTATGCTGTTGTACATTACATAGTTAATGAAACAGATCCTGATAAAGGACTAATTCTTGGACTTTATTTTGTGTTTTATCATAACGACATATAGACACAGTTTTCTTCAACGTAATTATGCCCTGCAAGCACCAGGGTCAGAGAAGAAGGAAGAGGATGATGGGGTCCGAGGATGAGGGGGTCCAAGCCCTAGAGCAGATTCCCCTGCAGCCCCTGGAGCTGACCACGAAGAAGGAGGTAATTCCCTGCAGCTTATGGAGGGGACTATGCCAGAGCAGGTGGATATTACCTTAAGAAATGACGGCCTGTGGATGACACACACCAGAGCTGGTTTATCCTGAGCTACTGCAGCCCTTGAATGTTACCTGCACTGGCACAGAGGAGAAGTGGGAGAAGAAAGGCGTGACAGAGAAGGAACTTTTACAGACTGTCTGCAAACCCCATTCCCCATCCCTCCACTCCAGATGAAGGGCAGTGGGTAGAGGAACTGGGAATGAAGGATTTCACTTAACCCTGTTTTTCCCATGGTGGTAATGGGTAAGTAATCTCACTGTCTTTGTCTCTGACTACCATCTTTTCCAGCCTATTTCCATCTTCCAGTTCAGGAAGGGGAGTGAGAGAGCTGCTGGGCGGGCATCTGGCTCCTGGGCATTGGTAACCCACCACATGCTAAAATGCTGATCAAGGTCTCTTGAGGAAAGACACTTTGTTTATCCTCTAAAATGTGCTGAGTTTTGGATAGGCGAGTAGTTAGTATATTATGGCGGCTGATCTTGCATTAGATCTTGCCGGATTTTTATATTATATTTCCTACTTGCTACCTACATCTTTCTGTAAAGTATGATACTTTACATTTTCTCTAGAGTTGAACCTTTATGTACTGCCTTATTTAGAACTGGGTGTTGAAATCAAAGTTTGCTTTTGACCATTTCTAGACTTCATGCTTTAGACTTTATTATTCACTCTGTATATAACATAGTTATATAGTTTTATTATTAGAAATCTTATTTTTTCACCTGACATTTTTAATCACTGTTTTCTCTGGCTTGAATTAAAAAATCAGAACTCATAACAAAGTACACTGGCAATCTGCTTTTGATGTGACATTTGCAATAGGTTGTTGGTTATTACTCAATTTTTATCATCTCCATTTTTCATCTGAAAATGTGTCTTTACTATAGGCAGAGACTAAAAAAATGTCCATGATTTTTTTGAAAGTTACTACACAGCTGAAATGCAGCAGCTGACTACATGAGCACTCCTACTTGTGTATGAGAGCTAAAACAAATCTACTTAAGGCACTGAAATTCACTAATCACAAAGAATCAGCAAACTGTACCTTTAGTTCACCTTTGACTTAAGGGACAAAATGTTCAGCAGTAAATTTTTATTACTATCAGCCAGTTGTTTCTAACTTGTTTTAGTATATTCACTTTCATATTTATTGTCTTATTATAAGCATCATGTGCAAACAATCTTTTAATGAAAGTCATCCTATATTGATGACTTGCACATAAATTGTGCAAGTACTTTGCCTGCATTGAATTCCCCATGTAAAATTAGCCCTAATTTTTGGTAACTCCAATGAATGTAAAAGAGTAAAAGCCTGTTATTGGAAAGTCATAAATTTCCTCAATATGAACAAACTTAACAATGTCTTTCTGTGGTAGGAAAATAAGGACTATGGCATGCTATGGTTCTAGAGATTATATTTGAATATTTCATTAGCTTTTAACTTCAGACAACATGCTTTGGGGTACGTTCTTTAATGTCATGAGAACACAGTGCTCCACCTATACTAATAAAGCTAAATTAATGGTTGTTATAATAACAATATGAGAAGCAAGAATTATAGAATCATGGAATGGTTCGGGCTGGGAGGAGCCTTAAACAGTTAAATATCATCCAGTTCCTGAGACACTCTGTACTAACACATCTTAGGGCCATTCCTGAATGGTATGGTTTCAATTGCAGAATTATGCTGGCGTAGATGGTGACTTTATGATTGGCAAAGCCATCTTGTCCAGTTCTCTGGAAAATCAGGTCCTCTCAGATAATTACAAAACTAAGTCTGATCAGTGTCTTATGCCAGTGAAGACCTAATTACAATGTAACAAAATTCTGCTGCTTTTTCTTGAGACGAGATCTAGACTATCAAAATATTCAGACCCGATCTTTTAAGTGTTTTGTTCCTGTTGTCCTTTGGGACTGTGGTCAGTTCTGCAATGGGCTTTGCTGAAAAGAGTTTAAAGGTTTGCTCAATGTCTGTATTTTTTACTACCTGCAAACTTTTGTAGGCCTATCAACTGATGTAATTTCTGTTACACATAGAATGTTTGGCCAAATGTTCTTGCTCTGTGTAGGGATTATCCTTATCTGCCAAATCTAAACTGCTGTAGCCTTCTCCATTACACTTTGAGCAGCAGTCAAGTGGAGGAATCATATCTCGCATGATAACTGAAACTCTCAGCTTCTGTTAAGTAGGTAGAAAAGGGTAACTTTCAGAGTCTGATGTTCAAAACAAATAATTATGGTCTTCGTTCTCCTAACTGACTAATAGAAAATCCCTTTTTTTTTTTTCTCCCTGTAACATTGAACTTCCTGAAATACCAGGTTGCTGTTGAATTTTGAAAAGCAGATAAACATCTCAAGCTCTCAAAGCTTCTAAGTCCCCAGGTCCAAAATAGCTGTCAGAGAGGAGTCATCTCATTCACAGATCCTAAAAATCTCTGTTCTCCTGCAACTCACTGGGCAATTTGGCAAGAATATTAGGCAAGGTTTTATTGGATACTTGTCTGTGTTTTGGCAAGCATTAGTTGAAACAGATGCTTATATATAACATTTTTATTTCTGAAACATGCTTCGTCTTAAATCTAGTTTGGTTTATTGCCCTTGCTACTCCTTTTGGAAAGTTGTTACAGAGTATTCTGGCTCTGAGGATTACAATTTTGAACTCAAAACCCAAATGTATTTATTGCCCATCGAGACATATTTTTCTTAGGTCAACATAGTTGTTTATTTTAAATAGCTTTTCCTCTTATTTTGTGTTTACACCTAACCACTCCATATATTTGTGCAGAGCAATCTTATCACATCTCAGTTCATTTTACTAAATTAAACAATACAAGACCTTTTGTCTTATTTCATACGGTTTGGATACTCTGGGGAATTCATCTGATACATCTTAGATTTGCATTTGCTATTTGATGGATGTGACACATAGTTGTCAACAAACACCCGGCTGCACCACACTGTTTTTTCTCTTCCAGCTGTTGAGATCAGAACTTCCTTTTGTTCCTCCTTTGATGTTTGTTCCTCCTTTAGTGTTATACAATCCCATATTACCCATTTCTGTTCTATGCTGTGATTCGCTTGATATTGTTTTAATAATTTTATCAGCTAGCATTTTTGTGTCTGCAAGAAATGTAATGAAAATTTGAAACAAGATCTGTACCATGACTAATCCTTGACTAACTCTTTCAGTAGTTTATGCTGGCTTGATTATCCCCTTTTCAGGTCTGTCAGTTTCCAGCTGTTTTTCAGTCAGTTTACTATCTATGGTGCAATTCTTGCTCTTATGTTCTCCCACTTGTTAATTCCCATAGGTAATCTATCAGATGTTTTGCCATATGTCTGATAGATTAATTATATTGTTATTTCCCCATTTATGTTATGTTATAGGCTATAGAGATGAGACTAATCTGAATCCAGGAGTCTTGGATAAATTATTTTGAATTTTCTCACATTTCTCCTTACCATGAGGTCCTGTATTACTTCCCTAAATAAATGCATTCTTTACTTTAAAATGACTCAGTTTTAACCTGTAATTTATAGTCATTACCTTCAGATAAAGAATGGGTTTAGGCAGAGTACTGAATTCTATAGGGCCTATGGGACACATATGCTTCAATTCTTTTTTTTTTGTCAAGATAAAGACTTGAATTATATTTTATTAAGTCTTAAATCTGTCCATTTCATATACAGGTTATGTTAACCAGTAAATCTCCTATTTCGCTCCTTCTGAATTTTTTGTCTTGCAGATAAAATACCTAAATAGTCACTGGAATACAGAATGAGAAAGTGAGAATGAGTCCAGGCTGTCACTCTTTGGAAAGAAGATGTCTCCTTTCCTAAATATCCTAAATGAATATTCAATAACTTATACAAGACACAAGAGACTAGACATGGGAGACTACGGAGATTTTCTCCCCTGGTTCCTCAATGCCTTTTTAACCTGTTGGGCCTCCTGGGAAGTGAGAGCTAGAGTTCGAACACTAGTGTAAGAAAATTCAACTAGAGTACTCTTACTAGTAAGCAGTTGACAAAAAAGGAGTGTAAAAATTCTTTTCATCCTCTTCTGGCTGCTTTGTGAATATGGCCTTATATTTTTCTCTAAATTTCTCTGAAAACCTGAAAAGAAACATAGTGTTTTGTATCTGAAAGAGTTGACTGTTTCACTTTATTTATATTTGTTTAATTGTAGGGGGAAATGGCAGTGAAATGAAGGTTTATTTCTTTTGGCAAAAGATTTATAAATAAAAGCAGTTTATTTCCCACAATTGAGAGTAAAGGGAGATGTTTTATTTTGGCTTGTTTGCCTGCTGAAATGAAAAATCCATTTATATGTGGCTACAAACAACTGATTACTGTTTCTTAGTTCAGCTTCTTGGTTTTCATGGAAATAGCTAATAGGTTGAATTGGATTAAATACTTCTAACACTAAATATCTAGGAAAAAGCATAAAGAGTGTTGAAAAAGCGTAAGGAATCTATCTAGATATCTATCATATCTAGAAAAAGCATAAAGGGCTGTTGATGCAGTCACATCTGTCAGGAGCTGTATGCATCTATGGATTTATATGTGTTACTTATACAATTTGCACTTGCAAGTGTTATATTTTAGCCATCATCTTTTAAAGTCTAGGATCACCGACAAGGACATTTTAAGGACAAAATCTGATTGTATCATTGAATAAAATTTAATGGACTAAGCTTTATATATGACCGTATATTCCTGAATCAATAAGGGAGGAAATGCTTCCAAAAATAGCTGTGGAACAATCTGCTCTTATATGTATATAACAGGCATGTATATAAATACAATTTGTCTATTTATTAACAATAATACTTGTGATGTAAAAGAATCTTTAACTCATGCTAATTTACACACCGAGAATGCTCCCAAAACTGTACAGTTTTATTTCAACATTTAGTTACTACAGTTTGGGGAAAAGATTAAATATGAAAAATTAAAACAATAATATGAGAGTATCAGCAAATCATTACATTGCAACAGCAATAATTTATTTTTACAATTGCTTTACCTTTTCACAATCATGGAAAATTAAACTAACAACTAGATGCTGCCTTCTAATGAAAACACTTACCAACTTGTCATAAACAATTTGTATTTACCCCTCAGAGTGTAATGAGTCATTGTTTTCTTGTATTGGCTTTTCTTCTAAAGTGGTGGGACCCACATATGAAACTGTTAGTTCCATTACAATAAATTGAATTATCATTAAGCATAAGGTAATCTGTTTTGTTTTTTTTCTCTAAGATGTAATAAATCAACTTTTTTTCGGCATGTAAAAAAGAACCTCTTTTCAGCATCTCTCCCCAGGAAAACAACCAGAAAATTATGATTGCATGCATGTGACAAAATTAAATCTGTTTTTGCAGATTAATCACAGAATAATAATCTTTAGTTATCAGTCACTAAAAGGCCTGAGCATTTGCAGATCACCAAAATATGGCTTATGGTCTTGGACTACTTACTGATAACTGGCCTTATTTTCATTACTTTATTGAAAACACTGGATTAGCACTGCTTTTTACAGTTTCCTTGCATTGCCTTGGAAGAAAAAATTAGACTTCCACAAACCCCTTAATTAATGTTCTGCATTTTAAAATGGCATTTTAATAGTTTGAAAATAGATGCAGCATAATTTCAGACTTTTTTTCTTATTCCACTACTTTCCTGTTCATTTATTTCAAAGGCTATACTGTAGAGTTAATAGCATTTGGTATATATTTATGTAGCATTTAAAACAGCACAAGGGAGACAGTGTAAACCAGGCAGCATTTTATGTAAGACTGATTTTTCTGCACCTGCAAAGAGGCTTATGATTTACATATTTGTTTGGTCAAGGAGAAGCAAAGTACTATAGCTTGGATACTAATTCTCTCTAGGAGCTGCAACAGCTGGAACTCCACCTTGACAAAAAGTGCAAAGTTCTGCCGCCTGCATAAAACCCAATGTCAGTTTTAGCCTAAGAAATCAAAGTGAACTGTTTTATAAAGGAAAAAGAAAAACAATAGTCCTTGACAATGTAAGTCCCTAAAAGTTATCGACTGAAATCAATGAGTGCTGCAATGGTTCTGTTGCACAAAGGTACAGAGCTTTTTTTTTTTTATTTAACTGCCATCCCAACTGCCAGCATTATTAAGCTGGATAATTATATTGACTGCATAAAGCCATTGTAACCTGGTGTGGTACTATTGTTTCCTAGCTGTGCAGGTACCCTCTAACTATATGAAATACAAAGATGAGCAGAAAAAATCCCGTACCTTTTGTAATTTCAGGCCATTTTCAAAAGAGACACTTAAGAGATTATTGTCTGCATTTCCATGAAGAAAAGGCTTTCCTTTCTCAGATCCTTTCTCAGGAGGTCTTTGGGAAAACAGATTCTGATTAAATATAGCTGCCTTTTCCAAGGACAAATAGGACAAATAGGACAAGCTTTACTTGTTGTGATAGAAAATTTTGTGCCTCTAGGTAGTCCTGAAAAATGAAGAAATGTTTACATCTTTCCCAAGTTTCCTGGATAACCTTTTGCCACAACAAATCTTACAGGTCCCTCGTAGTTTCTAGGCGCAGACAGCCAGGAGGCAATGTGTTTTTGAAGAAAGGATATTTCACAATATCATTTAGCAGATTTTTCTTAATTCTGTGCACAAAAAAGTCAGAACTTCCCTGAAAAATACAGGTGGAACGGAGCATGCAAGGAATGCCTGAAAATGGGTTCTAATATCTTATTCATTATAAAACTGACAATTGTACAAATGGTATTTATTTTGATTAGGAAAATGGGAATCAGTATTGTGCTATTTTAAGCTAGATTTCAGCTTCTAAGCATTTTCAGGTTTCTAGAATTTTCACTGATTATTTCCGGAGCATTCAGTTACATTTACTATGTAATTACTAGAAATTTCTGGTTCAGCACACTTGTTACACTTTATTTGTTGGGCTCCTCTCTAGAGCTGTTCAGTGTCTTTTACTGATGTTCTCTTGTAATTCCACTATTTTATCGATATCAGAGGTTTGAGTTCCAATCCTCTAGTGATTTGTAGCTAGCATATATCTTATTTATCAAAACCTTTAAGAACGCTAATACTCTGAGACAGCATGTTTTGTTACACTTTGAGCAAAGTAAATGACTGTAAATTACCAGACAGAAAAGAAACTATTTTTTCTTGCATTATTTATCTTTCTAGCTTTCCATTTCAAAGATTGAGTCAAATATGCGTAATGAATTAATCTTAAGCTTACAGTTCCTTTTTTTTTTTTTTAATGTAAAAATACCTTTTTTTTAAAGAAATTTCTGATTTGGTGCTTACTATATAGGTTTCAATGCTTCATAGAGTTTCACATTTCTCGAGAATTCCTTTGAGGATCCCATATGATAGCTGAGCTCCTCTGAAAATCTACTGTTAAATATCAGACAAGATTTATACACACACTTGAAATTCACTATTTTGACAAACAGACTTCAGAAATCAGTTTATGTGAACTGGTCTGGAATTAACCTCAGACAATGGAATGCTGGCTGACCATGAGTTGTTACTAGTTTTTACAGTTAGATTTTGGTCAGCACTAGCTCAGTTAAATTAACTGTAAAAATAGACCAAAGATAGATAAGAGTATGGTCATTACATTCTTTCCTTTTCTCATCCTAACACCTTTTTCATAATTTGTCAAAAGTACTGTGTTTTTGCTCCATTTAAGACTCAACACTCATTGACTGGTTGTCTCTTCTCCTTCCCCTTCCTCTTCTCTCTCTTCTTCCCCTTAAATCAATAAGATAGGGAGTAACAGAGATCCACATTTTGACAACTGCTTTCACATATAAGACAAAGTCAGAAACATCCTGAATATCAGCTTACATTTTTTCAAGAAAAATTGGGGGAGGAAAGCAGGGAATTGTGTCTTTGCAAATCTGAAGAGGTGGATCCACAAGAATTCTATCTCATACAAAAAGAAATTTATAAAGGAGGTTTGACTCAAAAGCCATGGACATCAATAAAAAACGTTCTGGGAACTAGCCTGAGTCCTCATTTCACAATCCATCCAATTTATTGTAGTTTCACTTCTCTCAGTCAGCATTGTCCACATGATTTTCAAAGTAAATTTTTAACATTTTTGGTTATTTTTCAAACCTCTATTAAAGAGTCAGCTTTCTGTAAACACAAACAGTCCATTTTGGTAAATAAATTTTTCACAGGAAAGTAATAATCTAAACAGTCTCCTTAGTCAGCAGTACCAAGAGGGAAACATAGGTCTAATTGAGGAGATTGTACAAGGTTATGAATTAACTCATGATGGAAAATGTAGCCAGTGTTCTGAAAGGGCAAGTTCTAGTTCTTGTATACCATGCTGAGTATTTAGCAAGTTTCATATCTGTAAAAATACCATGAAGGTAGTGAAAACTGGAATAAGGGGTCTAATCCTGGAGTGCATTAGGAAGAGTATTGCCAACAGGCAATAAGAGAGATCTTGCTCCTCTATTCAGGCCTGGTGATGCCTCACCAGGTGTGATGTGTCCAATTCTGGCATTTTCAGTACAAGAGATACCTGGAACTATTAGCATGGGTCCAGCAGAGGGCTGTGAAGATGACTAAGAAACTGGAGCTGGAGCACCTCACTCAGGAGGAAAGGCTGACGTATCTGGGCCTCTTTAGCCTGGAGAAGAGATGACTGAGAGGGGACCTCATCAATGTATATCAGTAGCTGAAGGGAGGGTGTCAAGAGGATGGAGCCAGGCTCTTAGTGGTGCAGAGAAATAGGACAAGAGGAAATGGGCAGAAACTGATGTACAGGAAGTTCCACCTGAATATGAACTTCTTTACTGTGCAGGTGACCAAACACTGGAACAGATTCCCAGAGAGGTTGTGGAGTCTCCCTCACTGGAAATATTCAAAAGTTGTTTGGATACACTCCTGAGGGTTGTGCGCTAGGGGACTCTGCAGGGAGGCTGGACCAGATGACCCATGGAAGTCCCTTCCAACCTAACCCATTCTGTGATTCTGTGAATATAGAATAAAGCATTCTATAGATTATAGAATCATAAACCCATTAAGTTTGAAAAAGGCCTCCAAGATCATCGAGTCCAGCTGTTGACCACATACCATCATGTCAATTAAACCATAGCACTCAGTGCCACGTCCAGTTGACTCTTCAACACTTCCAGGAATGCTGACTCCACCACCTCCCTGGGAAGCCCGCTCTAATGCCAAAACTTTAAATATAATGGATGTAGCTGGAATAAGTGATCTATTTTGGAATAAAGGTTTTGTAATTTGTTTAACATCTGTAATTTGGTTATACATATAAAAAACCCCAAATATTCTCTGATAGTCAGTAGTCTGGAATACTAAATGTAGAAGGTAAGCATAATAACAGGTTTCTTCTCAGATAATGAACTTCTGATGTAGTATAATTGATGTAGTATAATTAACCTTTGACACAGATGGGAATTTTCAGTAGAAATAGTTAACTGGAAATTACTCTCTTTTATAGGTCATCATCCTTTAGCACAGGTTTCCACTGCCAGCATTTTATTGTTATATTTTCTAGTTGAAGATTTTTGGGTTTTCTTTTTCCTTTTGGGGGAAGACTGAATGATTACAATGGAGAAAAATATTAACAAATATTCAAATCAAATATTCTTGAACATCCTTATGAGGGAGGAAACTTCTTTTTCACCCAAATTCACTGTAAATCCACTGCTTTCAAGTTACCACTTAAGGGTCATAATTCCTATGCATGAAAACTTCTTTGAAACAAGGTAAGTTGTCAATTTAAACTGACTTAACTAATCTTGATTAGGTTCATCTGCAATTTCTCTAATTCCAGAAAATGTCTCATTCCAGTTATCTCTCTTATTCCAAAACCCAAAGGTTTCACACAAGGAGTTAATCAAGAAAATCAGCTGAAGAACAGCTATATCAGAGTAACCTCTCACACAGAGAAGCCTTTACACACTTGAAGGTAATGAGATTGAGTTGGTGGTAATGGATTCAAATTTATTAAACAATAAAATCAAACTCATTCCTTCCAAGATACATGGCTTCACAGGTCTAGTTAGAGAGCAAAGCTTTAACAGCTATTTACAAATCTACCTTTTTCTGTCAAGACTTCTTAGGGCTCCAATGGGTGAACTTGTTGCTCCAGAGTGACTTATTTCACATCTCCTGTGCTATAGTAACTGTATTCGCACATATGCTGGACAGGGAAAAACGGAAAGTAGCACAAACTGAGATTTCTCCTGGTGATAACTGAATTTAAAACTTCAGCTAGCATGTCTGATATTTTTAGACCCATGGCCAGCAACTGTACTGACGGTATTTCATAATTTACCCATATATCTAGGCCTCCAAAGTAGAACAAAACTGTAAATGTTTCTACTTGATTTTTTTAAGTAAAGCTTTGGGTTTCATTTTCATTTTCCATGTAATCTATTTTGTGCAACCATAGCACTTTAATATCATTGACAGAAAAAAAAAAGAGAGAAGCCGTGTTTAGCTTGTGTTTTCTAGATCAGTGATCCAAATCTCAACTTTCTCTCTCCAAGTTACTTCTAAAAATTTATAATGATTCCTGAAATGAGCAGAGTGATTTATGAAGCGAACCTACATTTTTAGTTACCTGAAGTTTCCAAACAATGAAATATTGCAGTTTGAGCAGAAGTGATAATTTTAGATTAAGTAAACTGGTGTCAAAACCTCTGTTGTGGTGAAACCGTTTGTTAAACTTGCTCTCTATGTTACCACTGTAATCAGTTCCTAGGTAATAAAAACCATATTGCAAAATAACCATCATAAGTAAGAGCCAGAAACTGTTCTATAGATGTGTTTATAGCTGTAGGAAAAACAATGTAAAAAAATCCATAGTTAATCTACATCTTGTTCATGTGTATTCCTATTTCCCCCTTAATTTGTATGTAGAAGCTTGTCATGGTAAAGTGCCTTTTTGATACAGTTTTTGCCTGAGGCCGTCTTAGCAATTGGCTCATAATCAATCTGATCTATTCTGTCAACATCACAGAGAACATAGTCAAAAAAGTCTCATTAGCGGTGCTTGAAAATACAGTTTTCCTTTACTGTGTTTTTTTAATTCATCATTACTTGGTAATGCTCATTTGCGCTGTATGGCAAACTCACATAATTAGTATATGACAGTTTGTCTACACAGAAAAGAAGAATAATTAACATCAAATCTAAAGGGAAGAAAATTTTAGTTTCACACAGGAAAAATGGTGATTTAATACTGATTTTTCTGACATAGAAATATAGGCGTTTGCTTATATAATTTGCTTATAAGACACTCTTTCCTTTGCACTGAGGAGATACAGGTTCTTTTTGGATCTCAAGAAGGCATGGACATCCAGGGCTAATTGAAGAATTTATTGAACATGGAAAGCATAGAAATAGTAGAAAAAGTGATAGCAATAAAATGGTAGAGAAGGTGATAATAATCTTATGCCCTTTCTGATGTTAAAGAACCAATATAAGAGGTAATAGCAATCTGACATTCCTGGTGATGCTGGGAAAACTGGTTGCTGCAGCATCAGACGAGCCTTTGCATGTTAGGTTTATGGTTGCACTCAATGATCTTAAAGGTATTTTCCAACCTCTGGTTGAACTTTTCATCCTAAACAGATCTCGTCGCTGGTGAGGTGTATTGTCATTGTAATCTTTACAATATAGGAGGGTTTCCTTAGATGTAAACAAATCTATGAATCATTTCTGCTGTCAGCTAAAGGACTGCTAAGCATAAAGGTATGCTGCTTAATCTCAGCATTAGATAAGATTTGTAGATGCTGTCATCCACATGGACAGGCTTCGCCGTTACAGGTAATCAGCCAAATTCATCCAGCAGTCACAGATTGTTGCTTTGAGCATGTTACCAAACATTGCCATAAGTTTGAGACAGCTACAACACAGGGTATATGTGGTTCTTCATGCTAATACATAAGTCTTGACAATCAGTGTTATGCTCTGCCAAAGTTCTGCCCAAAGACACCATCCTCTTTCAACATCTTCTGCAGTGACCCACTACACCAACTAGCATAACAAGGCACACCATTGCAAGATATAAACTCCTTACAAGGCTGTCTTTCCTCCTTTCTTTGCAATCACACACATCATACTCGAAAATGATGTTGGATTCCTTGGCTGATAGTCTTTGGCAGGATGCAGCTGAAAGTGCTTGTGATAGCAAATTGAAAAGTGCAGCCAAATGTTCCTGGTGATCCAGCAAATATTTTTCTTTGCTCTTTTCTTTCCTTAGGCACTGCAGATGATCAGAATAATAAGCCATCAGAGGGGATGCTGCTATACATGAAATAACACTGGGGAAAACCAAATACATTATGAACAACTATGACACTGCAAAGAAAACAGACATATTTCAGGAATTACTAGACTTTAAAGCAGCCTGAATTGTCTAGTTCCGTAGAATATGCTAGAAAATATTAAACAGTTTCAAATTCAACCTTTAGCCATCCTAGGCAGGAAATTGGGCTGAGCATTCTTGATAAAAATGAAAGAAATTTAGAGCTAGATAAACCAGTGTTTAAAAAGGGATACCTGATCATGAAAGTTATCCTTTAAAAATAAACATAGTTAAGCAAGGTAATTTTTACATGGACACATATAATTCCAAACAAATTGTTAAGACACAATGAAAGAAGCCATTGAAAGTTTAAAATATTTGATTTAGTTACTGGCTTATCAAAACTAAACTCCACTGTCTTCTTTTAAAATGAAAAAGACATTCTATATGAAAAAATTGCACAAAGGAAGTCCTTCTTGGTATATTTTCTTCTATAAATATAAAAATTCCTTTACTTTGAATGATGGCATACTTTTGTAAACAATAGACTCACACTGTATTGCATACCGAAGTGCACTGGGGCTTTATAGGGACAGTCAAAATACTGAACTATATTCAGAAACTTTATTTTGCAAGATTCTGAAAAGCGTGTGTGTTGCACTGAAGCTCGGCAATTCCCACTGGTCATACTCCTGGATCCTTCATAAATGGAAGAGTTTTTCATTTGATGACTTAAAGAGCCTTATTCCTGTTGGGATTTGTTAGAAACTAGGACAGGGCAAAGAGAGAGTACTTGTTTGCAGTCTCAGTTTAAACAGTATTGTGTTGATCTGGTGATAACAAGTGAATACAAAGAGCCCAGCTGATTTTGCAACTAAATTCCATGTACCCATGTCACCTTTAAAGCAGAAAAGAACTAAATGGAGTGTTAGTTAAGAACTGCATTATATTTGTTGTTGAGCCCTTCACATGTTCAAGTTGGTAATGCAAAATTCTTATTTTCTTCCTAAAAACAAAACCAAAAAGAACACAAAAACCCCCAAACAAACAAAGAAAAGAAAAGAAGAAAAGAAAAAACCAAAACCAAAAAAAGAGGAAAACCTCAGACTCTGGAGGCAGCAGAAAAAAAGATATGTGTTTTGATATATCAATTTGAATTTTTAACATCAAAAGATTATGCAGACAATAGTGAGAAATAAAGCAAGAAATATTCTCCTACTGAAATCACTGGGTATGGTAGTAGCTCCAGTCAGACTATGATATCCTCCATACTGACTATGCTTTCTTTGGCTGCTGCACATCTCACATTGATATCAGACATGCTGTGGCAACACTTGTAACTGAAGGATTTGAAAGAAGTCTTACACATATGAAAGCAATTTAACACATAGCAAAAGGTTAAAACTCATCAGGGGAGATCAATAACATGAACTTGCTGCAATGGACTACATCTGATAAATGTTTACCAAGGGTTTATAGGAAGTGGCCTAAAAACATTTAAGAGACAAGGTTTTCAGTATGTCAGCTAAAGATACTTGATAATGTGTAACTGCATATGAAAGTTCTATAGTTTTTCTCATTTAATTTTTTTTTGCTGTATGTTTTCATATATTGTCCTATTACTGGTCTTGCTGTGTAAAAATACAGCAAGACCAGTATTTCAAAGATGAGTGCTGGTCTAGCAGTCAAGAAATCGTAATGATTTGTATCTTCTGTGCATTTTAAAAGCATTTTTTTAGCTTTGTGCAATATACTGTTGTATATGACATAAATTAAATAAAAATCCAATAAAACAACATTTGTAAAGCCTGCATTCAGTGAATCTTTTTGAGATTTGCAAACTAAGAAAACAGAATATCGAGAGATCTTGGATAACAAGTTGTAATGTCTCCTACAAAGGACAAAAAGCTTTCATACCCTACATGTTCAAATATTCACACCACTTAAAAGAAGTGGAATTATAAATAGACCAATTAAAAAATCCGCAATCAATCCCAAAAGTGAATTTTTGGCCTCCAAGATGTTTTTTTTTTTTTAATTACATCAGGCAAAGATTAGTATACAAAAAGGAAATTCAGAAGTTAAGTCACAGCCACCCTTTAGCCCATGTATTTACACACACCTATGATGCTGATGAAGTCATGTGTCTTCCAATGTCATTGAGAGTACTGACATTTCAGAGGAGAATACTTTGGTGCGAGACTATTTATATGGGAAGGACTGATTTGTCAGTGAATATATCAGGTCACCATTTCTCAGTTTTCTAATACTGAGATAGGTACTAAATATTTTTTTCTTCTTCTTTTGCACATATTTTCTGCTGAACATAATTACAGAGTGAATGTCAGACCCTAATCTTATGAAGTGTTTTGTGGATAATCCTTCTGCAAAGAGACCCTGTCTTTTCCGTTCTTACGTGTAATGTCTCTCATTTGCTAAACCTCTGGATCTTAAGGTGTAAGACTGCTGACGAATGCAAGCAGCTACCTTTCCTATAATAATATAATGTTCTCTCCATGTCTTTTCAGGGCATCAGTGCAACTAGTTTTGAAATGGATAGAGTGGCTGTTCATAACTCAGTATGACATCCTTCCATCAGTGGGCATTAGCAGATGCTTCCTGAAGAAGAAGAAATTGCGTATTTAAATGGAGAAAAAGGAAGTGTCCTAGTTACCAGTTGTGTGTTTTTAAGGGTGATTATAAGTAACCAGAGTTTGGATTATTGTAATAAATCTTTCATGACACACAGTGAGTAAGAAGGATCAAAGGGTACGAGATAAATCCTTTTTGCTCATAGTATTTTATCACTCAAATGCAGTGATGATACACAGACAGAAATTACGGGTGAATAAGGTGTTGAAAGTAAATATTAAAACCACTGAGAAAGACTTTAGGGTAAGATTATCAAGGAACGGGCAGATAACATAAAAACCAGCATGAAAAGGCATGCTTTTAAAACATCACTGTAGTAGTATATGTATCTTTGAAACCAAATGCAGAAGTAAGTTTCATTATATGAAATATTCAGAACCACAAGGTTATAAAACCATGATGGATTTTTACTTTTTTTTTCCCCTTTGCTTGACTGAATTACTCTATTATTGCTGCTTATTTTTATTTTCTCCTATATAGTATGCTGCAGCAGAAATGATATTTACTTAGCAGAAATTTTTGTTGGACTACATTCTTATATTTTCTCCTCATAACTAAGTTGATTATATTCTAAGTGCTATAAAATAATGTTATTTTTTGTACTGGGATGATATCTGCCATAATTTCAGGTTAAAGAAAAACAGCTGTCATCAACTTCACAGGATAATATTTCCTTCTCAATTATTTTTTTTTCTGTGGTTATGATATTTTTGTGATGCACAGTACTTGGTTATCCTAATCTCTTGCTCTTGTTCAATTCAACAGTTGCATCTAGTTGACTTCTAAAGACTAGAAGCAGTCTTTCGTCTTTCCGCAGTTTCATTAAAATTAGCATTAATGAATAGGATCTGGTAGAGTGGTTTTTTCTTTTAATAGCTAAATATCTACTCAGTGAAAAAAAAATCATTTTCAATGACATCAGGATTTGTTTCAGTTTGGAAGTGTTCATAATAATTATAGCTAGTAACTCATCATTTGAAAAACACGGATGATGCTTTTTTAAGGCTTATTTTTTACTGTCACATATGGATGGATTCCTAGAAATTAAGTTACTATTTTTCAGTGGATTTCTGGTGGTTAATTAATTAATATTTCAGTTACTATTCTTCCTTGTTTAGGTTCTTTTCTAGTCTTAAAATATGTGAACTTAACAATTTTATGATGCATGCTTTGGAACCCTTTTTTGTAGACAGGGAACTATACTTGTGATTTCTGATTGAGTTTTCCTCTTTCTGTTGTGCTATTTCATGAATAAGAGCTAGTTAAATGTAGTTTATTCTGCTGATTGAAGAAAAATTGTTGAAAGCTGCAGTAGTTTCTAGATTTAGCTGAGAGTTTTTCTCCATGCTGTTAAATATTTGTCATTTTACAAGGTAGCTTTACTTATGAAATTATTAAACCTTCTACCAGCTGTCTTTGCTACTTGAAATAAGCCTTATTTGGCACTGTTTAGTAAAGCTTTTAATTTATTTTTTTAATGGCATGATATTTTGGGCAGTGAGGTAGAATTCTTATTCATTAAATGCTGTTCACTGTACAACTGATGGGAAAGGAAAGTGGAGTTCTTACTTGTCAGTCATCATTTACTGAGAACAGCAAATCATCTTGTCAAAACTTATAGTTCATGGAAAGAGTACACTCAGGCACTATTACAAACAGATAAAAAAATAATACAGTAAGTGCAAAGTGCGAGACTCTGAGCTGAACCAGAGCTCATCATTTAGTCTGCTTCTGCAGGTACGAAATTTGTCATGAAATTACCAGTAGTGTGCACTCTCAAGCGCTCCTAATAACGGGGTTAGAGCAGAGTTACAGCCTCAGAAGAGACAGCCTTTGATCTTGGGCTGGCACATGTAGGACAAGGCAGGGAGTTACAGAGGAAATATGGTGCTTGCAAAAGAAAGGGTGAAAGCCCTTTGGCCTGATCTGCCCTGAGATAAATATGTTTTTGAAGTCTTTCCCTCTGAGAAATGAAGTGGTTCATGTTGTGCGTCCTTGATGACAGTCTGCCTACACTGGGGTTTCTAGGTCAACATCATAAAGAAAGATTGAGAAGATGCTGGTTGTAGCTCACCATTGATATTGTATAGCCTACTCAGCCTCTTCTCCATCCATTGTATTCTACCTGTCAGCAGTTCAAACTGGACAGTGCATTCCTGTGGCCAGAGGAAAGCAATGATTCCCAATAATGCACATATAGCTTTGCTCAAAAGTGTAACTACTGGTAACCTACAGTTATGCAACAGAGTCATAGAACATCCTGTACACAACTGTTTGTAATTCTCCTTGCCAGGGGCAAATTATTTCTCTGTCACCCGGGAAGTGACCCCTGCCAGTACTCTTGAAAGCCAGAAGCCAATTGATCTGTTCAACAGACCTATATCCTGTATTTCACATCCACCATGGCAATCTCTGTCATTAGCTACTTTCTCCTGCATTATAGGGCAAACCAGTCTATTTCAGCGGCTTTGGTTTTATTGCTTCATGATTTTCGAAGTTACAAAATGAAAGATCCAGTCATACAGACATGCACAGGAGAAGATTAATTTTCCACCTCATTTCATTTACCTCCATGGGAAAACTAGCTCTCATGAAGCTCTATGTGCCTGGTTGTGTTTGCAGGATCAGGCCCTGAGCAACCTGACACTATTCCACCGTTACTTTACTGTCTACTTAATATGCTTAATGCACTTAGAGCTGTAAGTCTGATTTAACATCAAGCCTTGTATGGAAGAGATCTTGGGCAAAATTCCATTTTCCGTCACACTGCTTTGAAAATGTGGAAAGTTTATGGTAATAGGAAATTTTCTTAGCGTTTTCACTTTACCTACATTTTTACCCTATGGTTGCATGCCTATGTGCACATGTCAGAAGTTGTATTAAGAGTTTTATGAGAAGTATTACAAAGACTTAAAAAGCAAGTGGAGTTTATGTAATTCAGAAACAGTTTAGGGGTAGACATACCTACTGTGAAAGAGAGAATCCAACCTCTCTCCAGCTTTGGAAAAGCAGATGAATTTGGCTGTGCACACATTCCACTATTTATTTTCCCCGGATCCTGAGGGAAATAGTTGGGGTGTGTCAAAGAGTTCCTGTCAGCAAGTTGACAATTCAGAACCATTGACTTGCTGATGTAATAGGCAAACCATATCTGCTAGTTCCAAACTTCAGAAGAGTCTTTTAGGTTGCACCTTAGATATAAATTAATTCTGCCATCACGACAAGAAACTGTCAGTCTGAAAATTCTTTTAAAAGTAAATTATATCTGTGTGCAAAAATAAAACAAATCAAAGGCATTGTTTACAGGAAAGCATTTCAATGAGTCACAGTAAATTTCAGCATTTGTGCTTCAGAATGGGTAAAATACACATTAGGAAACACTAGGCCTGGAAACTATTAGACTGTGTTTATTTATTTTTTTAATTTTTTTTAATTTTACTCTTAGGTTTGGATTGGGTCACTCAAATGCTTCAACTTCAAACAGCTAAGAAAATATTCAGAAATATCACACATTAAAGTGAATCTGGAGATTCCATGTATTTATAAATGGAAGGACATATGCTGAACCCAGTGCAATTACAGTAGTTACACCAGCTAAGGATTTTCCTCAAACTGTTCTACGGGAAATTAGATTTGAACAAGGTTATGATGAGAGTATTCATTTTCCTACATGGCTCATTGCATACTAACACATTAACTAGGAATACAAAATAGTATAACACTCTAAAAATGACTCTAGCAATCCATATTTTTACATTTGCCTGGGAAAAAGTAATACAAAATGAAGCAGAAAGTGAGTGAAAGCTATTATGTCAATTCAATCACCTACTACTGTATATATATGGGAATTGCTTACAACTATGCTTTATGACAGCACAAGAATTTATAATAGATTCTCAGAGCTGTCACAAGGTAGTCACAACAAAAATACTCAATTTAGTAATTTTTTATACATTGTAAGCATTATGAGAAGAGGCTTGCTTAAAAAAACATATTAAATTAATAAAAAGTACGTTCCTTTCTTTCACTGTATGTGCATGTGGGCTATTTCCCTTATACTCTCTTTAAGTTAACCAGTAAACTGAATTTAAGGAACCCAATTTTATCTCAGAATAGCCCTCAGAAATCACTCTATGAAAGGTACTGATCAGAGAGATCAAGAAAAAAAAATTTAATTTGAACTTTCTGAGACTCTATTACACTAAGTGTTATAGAAAGAGAATGCTGTAACACTAACCAAGAGACCTGCAAAATAAATAGAGAACAAAAACCAGAGAACTTCTGATGTGATAGAAGACAGGAAATGGGCAATTTCTGGGCAGTGGGATTGGTAGTGAGGTTTTTTCCCACCTGAAGTCCTTGTAGGTATACGGATCTGGTTGACGTCCTATTGTTTGCATGGACCCTTTACGAATAAGAAGACTTGAACCAAAGCCATAGGACAAATAAAGAATGATGAAAGTTCTGGCTAAATTTTGGAAAAAATATTAGTGTGAAAAAAGGATTTTCCAATTCTGACCAAACTTACGTAAATGAGAAGAAAAGAAATTTAAATCTCAAATACTATTAATCCAATAAATTGTAAGACAATAGATATTCTGCAAATTTATAAAGTTAAATATTTGTAAGTAGTACCTAAGTACAGGAAGATACAAGAACTTTCTCTTCAAATTGCTGCATTTGTCTTGTTACCAAACTAGACGTGATGACAGTTCTGTTGTAGGCATGGGATCCAGCAAAAAATTAAAGCCTGTGCTTAACATTAAAAACTTGGGCAACTCCAAAACTGTAACAAATGTTTACAGCTCTGAGAATCTATTGTAAATTCTTGTGCTGTCGTAAAGCATAAATCCAAGCAATCCCCATATGTATACAATAGCAAGTGAATGAATTGACATAACAGCTTTCACTCACTTTCTGCTCCATTTTGCATTATTTTTCCTAGACAAGTGTAAAAATATTGATTGCTACAGTCATTTTTAGAGTATTATACTACTTAGTATTCTTAGTTAATGTGTTAGTATGCAATGTCTCCTTGCATCTGGAGTAATAAAAAAATGAACTTAGGTCTTAGAAAATTATCTTCTTTCCCCTCCACCATTTTGATATTCATATTTTTCATAAATTCCATGAAAAGGATTTAAGAGATTGGAAGGAAGAGTATTTTAGGAGAAAAAAAAAAAGTAAAAATAAAGTGCCAAGGGAGCAAGCAAAGTTGTTCACAATTTTTTATATGATGAATTAAATCTTATGTCACCATTCACTAAAACAGTGATTACATTTATTTTAAATTTATATTACAGTATTAAATTTAAATATGGTTGCTAGTTACTTGAACAAAATTCGATTTCTTATTAGAAACTAATTTTGCTATAACAACTTCTTCTTTCTTTTAGCTTTTTTTTCCTTGACTAGAAGGAAAATATAGTCAGTGTTCTCAGCTCCCAGCCTAAGCAAGTGACTTCCCCGTTTTAGTTGATTCATTGTCACTGGCACTTCATGGAGTTGGTGTGGATATTGAGTGGAGGATAGGATTTGTATTGTCTGTTGTGGTAATAGCACTGACAGCATGTCTTTGACAAATCAGTTAAATCAATTTCTTCTATTGTTTAGTAGTGATGATAATGAATCACCTTGAATTGGTATTGTTGTTTCCCTATCATGAGATTACAACCTCAATTTTAACCATGCAACTTTTTTTTCAGAGCTCAAAGGTTCTAATTCTATCAACTCACAGATGGTACCTCATCCTGTAAATCCTGAAGAAAATCTCTCTAGAGGCTTAATTTAGGGGCTAGGAGATAGGTGAAGATTAGCAGGAAAATGCATATCTGTCATTTTATAAAATCCATAGGTGTTGAAAACCTCAGTTCTCTAGCATGTTTTTAAGCAGGCTTCCCATCCTCCCATAAGGAGTGTGGGGGTTTTCCCAGTTTGGGGACATTGTTCAGTGTGCTACAGGCAATGTGTGCAGTGGTTTGGACAGCCAGGTTGCCTGCCTCGTGTAGTGAAAATGGACATTTAGCTGCACTTCAAGAGGTCAGATCAGTGTGTTCAGGTTTGAGCAGAGATTCAGTGCTTCCTCTCTCCAAATTAATCTGGCATGTAGTCAATATAGAGGCAATCTAGAGCAAGAAGGTTTGCAATTAGATATCTCAGTTAAAAACCCCAGATTAGATTAATCTCCTGGAAAAATAATTCAAGTTGTCATGGAAAAGTTGGCTGTGCAAGGAAAAGACTATCTTTTGCATCATCTAAATTTAAAGGAAGTGCTAAAAACAAAAAAAGAAGTTTTATTACCTAGAACTGGATATTCAGTCTTTGCTCTGTATTCAGTGTAGGACAGTTTCTGGAAGCACTCTCAAAGACAGGGAGGCATTTACTGACTGCACTGAGATGACTCATGCAATACAGCACCAAAGTTGTACATTAGTAATTACAAGTGGTGGCCTGTGGACATCTGTAAGCTGTAAGAAAGTCAGTTCTCAAAACACAAGAGTATTTTCCATTCTTTCATTCCCTAAACCAGGCCCAGAGATACTGAAGAGGCCAATGAAGAATAAATGTCACTCAGATGACACATGCAGCTAGACTGATTGAGTGCTTAGGGGACCAATACCAAGAACACCTTGATAAAAGACAGTCACTGTAGTTCATCTGCATAATGTAGGATTTCTCCCCTCATGTAATCTCACTTTCTGTATAGCTGCTGCCTCCAGCACTACAGTGTTTGTTTTGAATGCAGACTATCAAAACACTAAAAATCCATATTCCGTGTGTGATTCTGCCATTTAACTTAGATTTACCCTGATGATTCATATTATTATGTGTTGTTCTATGATTATCAATGATAAAAAAATCACATTGGGAAAAGAAGAACACATCTTTTCTTCTATTCAAGACTTTGGAATAATTACAGCAATCTATCCAATAATATTTTCATGACAATCTACACTGCCAAAGTTGGGCTACGTGGCTATATTTAAGCCATATATTTTAGTTTTTTCCTGGTCTGAAACCTAAAGAACTAATTTTTTTTTTTTTCAAATTGCTTTACAAAATATATTGAAAGTAGAAAGTAATGAGAGCATTTAGAAAGACAATATTGTCCTGAATCAACTGTTATCCAGTGGATTCAATCACCCGAAGTTGAGAGATGTGGAGTGGAGGCTTAATTCCAATAGTCAGCCAAGCCCACTCACTTCTGCTGTGCGAGCAAGCAAAGAAACTTCAGGAGTTCTTTCACCACTTCCCATGGGCAGGAAGGTGTTCAGTCATCTCCAGGAAAGCAGGGCTTCAATGTGTCTATTGGTTACTTGGGAAGACAAATGTCACCACTCTGAACTTCCCCTGTCACCCTTCCTTCTTGTTCCCACAGCACTATATGAAGAGCATGACACTGTATGGTCTGGAACATCCCTTTGGTCAGTTGGGATCACCTGCCCCAGCTTAGTCCCCTCCCAACTTCTTGTGCACCCCCAGCCTCCTCAGCAGTGCAGTGGGGTGAGAGAAGAAAAGGCCCTGCTGCTGTGTAAGCCCTGCTCAGCTAAAACATCCCTGACTTATCAGCACTATTTCAGCAGTTCCAAAACACAGCCTCATACCATCTGCTATAAAGAAAACGAAGTCCATTCCCGTTAAAACCAATACACTACATCATTGTTCTCTTTTACTAAAGTCAGTGCTTTGCTGCTTCAGTATGCCTATCTATTAAAAAAAGGTGATAACTTTACTCTGTAGTTAATGATGAACCATAGTTAAGTATGGTTTAAAAATACTTAGAACAAACAAGAAGTTATAATAATGTAATAAGTAAAATACAGACTGTTATCATGTGCCTGCTTATGTGTTAAAGAATTTTGAAGGTGTTGAACCAGGTCATGGGGTTTAATAGAAGGAAATCCTCCCACATAATGTGTCTGAAAGAAATGAGCACAATCAAAGCAACTTCTGCCAAAACACTGAATGTCACCCAAAAGCCCCCACATTTTCCAAGCTGATGGAAGGGAAATGTATACCAAATGAGTTCTTAAAATAAATTACATTAGACTACAGTTAAGGATAACATATTTCATTTCTTTTGTTTCATTTTTCTTTGCAGTTTTTTGATATCAATTTTCATATTTATTCATGATACTTATTACTACCTGTGCAGCAAAAATGAAAAAATGTAAAATAGGATTGGATACCTATCACTTGAACATGATGTGCCAAACTAAAGGATGGTCTGAGTTGTTTTACCCACCAGAAAAGGTTGCATCACTGTTTTTAGTGCTGCCCCTAGATTAGGGATTAACTAGATTCAATACAATTATTGTCATTGCTGCATTTATGCCACCATGATGCAGTTTAAACATCCTACCCATTTCCAGCACAAAGCATGCTGATGAGTAAAACAGAAACTATCAGAAACACAATGGATTCAGAGTGAGAGACCTAATCTGAATGTCTGTTTGGCTGTGATGTTTCATAATGGTGCTTAAGCTTGAGTAAAGATCATAATTCTGTGTCTTATCAGTTGTTTTAGTAGATTAATTTATTATGAATAGGGCAGCAGCATGCTTACGTATCCTGATTCATGACTGACCTGCAACTCCTCCAACATATTTGGGAACTGCTGTTACTGTGTTTTACTGAGTATTATGAGCAGCATGATACTTGTTAATACAACAGCTTTTGGTGAGGCAGTCTGAGGTACCCATGGAAACAGAACCTCAAAAATCTGAAAACAGCTATATTTTTTCTTGCTCCATCCTATGTAGCTTTTAATTATTTTCTTGTCCATGCATGAATTTGCTGCTTTATATGTCTAGAAAAGGCTGCTGAATTTGAAATTGAAGTAATATGCAAATAAAAAATGTCAGCACAAATGTAAAGTTAGTATTAAGAAATCAGGAAAGAAATGTTTCTACTATTTTGGTCAATTAATTAAGAAGTTTTACTAAATGTACTAAAATTTAGCTGACTTCACTCAGTGTTTTGAAGATAGTCTGTTGTTTAAAATGTATCTTTAAAAGTATGTTTCCACTGAGGCAAAAGTATGGTTCAAGAATGGGCCCCAAAACAGGATACTTTTTGTAGCATATGCTAGTTTTTATAGAGCCTGGTACAAAATAGGTGACTATTGCAGTCCTTCAAATAAGAGGTCTTACATAAGAGATTTCAGAACCTTTCCATCCAACTATTGTTAGTAGAAAGTCACTTACCTGAAACACTAAATCAGTGAAAGGTGTTAAAATTAAAAGTATTTTCAACCACAGTATATTAATACAAACAATAGCTTTTAAGAGCAAGAGTGCTTAGTGAAGACAAACATACTAACTGTACCTGTTTGACAGCCAAAAAACCTCTCCTAGTGTTAGAATGCACCATTTGGGAGCAGCATTGTTTTAAGCTATAAATAATGCATCTCAAGATTTTTTGTGATGCACAATGCTACTTGAAAAATTGCATTCCTGCTACAGGAGCAGGGTGTAGAGATTTAGTTCCATTTTGAAATGGAAATTATTTAACTCTAAAATTAGTATAGTACGGGAAAGTTATTAACAGCTATAGCAATGCAGTTGGTAAAGATTGTTGACATAGGTTTTTTGTCAGCAGAAAATTTTGTATGCATGACAATTCAGAGCTCCTGAAAGATTCTTGATTTACATCCTTAGACACTAAAAACTACAGCTGGGAGAATTCACTTGACCAGTACCAGTTTTGTACTCCACTTACATAATGCTGTTAAAAAACAAAAGAGCAGAAATTTGCAGATATTTCTGGTGAAACTTAACCTGTATATTCAGGGGTAAACCAACCCTTGCTTTATCTCTACACTGCATTGGAGATAAAAATAAGTCATTTGCCACAGAAACTAGGTGGGCACAAGGTCTTAAATGGTGGTTTGAGCATAGTGAGTCCTTACCACTGCCAGTTTCTGCTCACTACAATAATAATTAGAGGGAAAAGCAGATAGGAAAAGTGAACAGGAAAAGCTATGACTGGAATAAACTACATGGAAATGCCTGACAAGACAGACTGCAGTCTGATGCAACTTCAATAGCTCAGAAATAACAATAAATTAAGTAGGTATAGTTTAACTGGATAACAAAGCAAATTACAAATTACTTGTCTAAGACCAGTGTAGTTGTTTCAGATGTCACTACTGATCTAAATATATCAATCTAAAAACTGGGTAAGTCATTGACACACAATATCTGTATGTGGATCAGCAGAAGAGGAAGCTACTCTAAGAGAGAATTTCAATTTTAGAGAATTATATTTCAGTTTACTAGAGAAGCAGTTACTAAGAAGATTCTGTTTGAAAGTGAAAGGATTTTATAAGGCTTTTCTTAAGAGCTTTACACATCTTGTATTTTTCTCATTTGAAAAACTTAATTTACCAAATTTTTGTCACTCAAACTGACTTTTGTCTTTCATTTGCACAGGTCAGAGTAGTGGGATGGGATGCTCTGTTTGGATGCTCTGTGTTTTTTTTTATTTTATTCAAAGAAACACCTGTTCCTTCATGAATTTAAAATTCAATCAGGATTTACTTTCTATATTAAATAAATTAATAAATAAAAGATAAACGATTCATAAACATTCCCACTCCTATGCAAGTATTACAGAGGTGATGAGTGGAAACAATTTTGCCATCTTGTGTAAGTCTGTGTTAACTGAAAGCTATCGTTTTTCACATTAAACAATTACAGCTGGAAATGACAACATATGTTGGCTTATAAGGATGTGGAAACATCTTCTGTCCTCTTTATAATTCCCCTCAATGTTTTACGAAATCACAGGATCTGTATTTTCGGATCTACTGCTTCATTCGAAGTGTCATAAGGTTATGGAATTTTATTTAAAATAATGAATTAATAAAAGTCATACTATTTTTTATGTTGCGGTCATTAAATATGGACAATCTAAAATGTCCCAGCCATGGAATTTGACTACCTCATTAGAGGATTTTGCTTTCTAACAGACATTACTAAAATGGCATATGGAATTTTACCATGCAGATCTCATGGAGAACAGAATATGAAAGTCCTATACATTTTTCTGTAATTATTTTACATAAATGCTCTTTCCTTGGACAGTTGGGTTTTTTTTTTTGTTTTTTTTTTTTTTTTTTTTTTTTTTTTTGTTGTTGTTGTTGGGTTTTTTTTTGTTTGTTTTTTTGTTTGTTTGTTGTTTTTTTTTTGTGACATATAAATCTAAACTGTTGGCAAATTTTATTAAATTTATGTCCCAATCAGTGTCTCTTCTGAAGATACTTATTATGTAGTTTTAAACATGATTTTTCATAGTCAAAATATAGCTGGAAGACATTTTATGGGAATAATTAGGTTAGGTCAACCCATTTTTCTTTTCATTGTGTACACTAGTTAGTTATTCTGTAGCATACCAAGTAGTACTGTTTTTTGCCTGCCTTATGATGTCTGCAGAAGACAGGAAGATAAGAAAGTGGAACTCTTCCCCCAAAAAGCCATTTTTCTTTTTTCATTAATTTTCAAATTAAGAAAAAGGGATAGAAAATCTCTAAAAGTACCATTCATCAGTGACACTGTGGCAGTTTTGTCCACGTAAGATCGCCTGAAGTTTCAAGGTGCAAATATACTGCTGTCATTATATCTAGAATGAAACTTTAGTGATTAAAATTAATTCTGCTACCAATTCAAAACTTCCTTTCTGTAGGTAGTCAACAAAATACTGCCTGTTTAAACGTGCCCCTATTGCTATATTTTTTTTGACAAGGAAATGCGAATAGTTGTGTACATTTATTAAAGAAAAAAGAACCCTCTGTACTGGCTAAGTTTTATTTTGGTGACTTTTCTAGGTGTTTATCCCATACTTTATAGTCTTGAAGTGTTAGTCAAAAAAAATACGTCTTTTGAAAGACTAATTGTAAGTGTTAGAAAATTCAACATTTGGATCAAAAATCTTGGAAGCAAAATATTATACTTTAGCTGGAAATCAGTAAACATTTACTGTTCCCATTTGACAGTGATTCAAAAAGGATCTTTCCAGACTCTAGAGACTGCAATGAAGCCAAATGCTTTCAGTGTTTCCAGGGACTAGAGGTCTGAACTGTTTATTTTTAAGGAATAATGTCAAACCCTGTGCTTGGTTCAAGTTAGAAGAACTAAGTTCCTGTCTGTCTCATGATACAAATGGTTGTTATAATGTTAACTTGAGCCAAGTTATTTTCCCCTCATCTTGAGGCTGTGGAAAAAGGATTCATTAATGCATCTTTCTTTCACTGATTTGGTTTCTTGTTCTCTTCCACATTAAGAGTAATTACTTTCCCACAACCTGGCCTCTTTTGATGAGGACTACTGTTTCCAAATGTAAATAGTTATTGATTTGCCAAAAAGGGTCTAATTTAGAAGTCCAAGAGTGTTGCACAGCTGGGAAGAAATTCTGAAACTGGCCAAGTCATTCATACTGCACTTGGCAGTCACAAAACCAAAGCAAAGACTGATTTTTGAACTTGTTTTCCAGTCATTTTTATTTTCATGATTTTGCATGGGTTTAATATTAGGTATCAATTACAAATATATTTAAAATTTAGATTTATAGATTTATATTACAATATTAACCATCCACAGTGCCTTTTGATGTTCAAAATCTCACAGCTACAAATTTATACCCGTGTTTTTTCCAGATTGGTGGGCTTGCATGTTATATTATTTTGTGAGAGATTCCTATATAAGTGGCCTCATTGATACCATCATGAATATGTTTGAAGGAAGATTAAAGTACTGCTCTGAAGGAGTAAATGAGGCACAGTTTCTTCATCTCTGTTTTCAGATTTAAAAGTAGAAATGTGTTCACTATTCAACTGCATAGAAATGAACTCTTTGATTGGCACAGTTAGCTCAATGCGCCTATTGGAAATTTAAAACATTTTCAAGTAAGTGATGTTATCAGAATATGGTCATTATGAAATTAAAAATACTCTGATCTGGGGTTCTACAATTGTGATCTATTCTGATATAAGACAGATCTATGGAATTTTCTAATGCTAGTGTTATAGCACCTATGGCTTTTTAAAGTTTTTTAATGAACAAACCACATAACACAGGACATAGGAATGTTGTGGATAAAACTATGAAAATATATGAATCCCTCTTTAAAGAGTGATTTAGAGACATTAATAACTGATATGTAGATAAATGAAGGCACTTCAATACACATTTTGGAGGATATTCATGAGCATCTGTTTATGTCCTTCCTCTTCTAGAATTTGGAGTTGGCTTTAAAAATAGTAAGGTGCCTGGTAATGTTTTAAGCATCTAATGTGTCTGAAACGGGGTCCTTCAAAACCTGCCCATGAAAAATCAGTGAAGCTGGGATTCAAAGGATAGATTAATCCTCAGTCTTGGTTAGAAATCAATAAATATACACTTTGACACAGCATGTGGCATTTGTCTTGCTTCTTTGTCTCTTATCCTTCAGAGATGAATCGATAAACCTCATTTAGCATTGAAACCAGTTCAGAAAGAAACGTGGTTATTGTGATGTTCAAGACATCACAAAGTTCCCAAATTATTCTGAGTGGGTTTCATTACAGGGAGCTCGGTGCCTTAATTTCATATAGAGAGAATTAACAAGTGTTAGTATGTTGGCTTATGGGAAATGTAAATCAACTGATAGAACTGGAAAATAAAAAAGTTAAATTCTAGCTTTCTTCTGAACCTGAGCAGCTATTTCAGTTCAGTGCCCCTGTTAAAATGAGATCCAGAGCTTCAGAAAAAAATGCATTCATGTTTCTTTGTACTACCTAACTGTAACTGCATAGCAGCTCAGTTACTGGGCATCAAGGAAAAAAAATATCCTTTATCAGAGTGCTTGCTTTCTCTCTTCCTGATGCCAGCATGGCATAAGGAATATACGGTTTCATTCAGAGGGAAGTGAAAAATCCTAAAACCTTAGCTACGGGATTAGAATGATCTGCTGGCAAGAAGAGTCCTAGGCTACATACATGCTAGTAACTGGAACTAGCCTGAGTGTGGTCTCAGGTAGACTTATTAATATATATATATATACAAGCACGTTTGAGGTCCAAATCTCCATTAACAGAACTTCTTATGAAGTTTACATTGTAAAAGAATGAAATGATTTAAAAAAAAAAAAAAAAGAAAAAAGAGAAAAGAAAAACACCCAAGGTGGTTGAATTGTCTTACAAAAGTCCTGTAAATCCAGCTTTTCATGGGACTTACATATAACAACAGACAAGTTGGGATCAGTCTCACTATCTTTAGAGATCTCCAATGTAGATACCTTTATCTGCTCTCACAACTCCAGGCCTTCTCTGTAAGAATAGAGAAAAAAAATCTAGAATGAGATTAATCTGACCCATGTTAGATTTCACAACGAGGGAGAACTGTGTTGCAAAGTACCTCTTTTTCTCTACTAACACAAAGATGGTTTAAAATAAGCTTAGATGTGGGCATCTTTTCCTGGCTATTTGAATACCACACCCACCTTAGAAGGGAAATTAGCTATTATAACATCAGATCAAATTCAAAAACACACAGTTGGCAAGTGCACCTATATATTCTTCAGTGCATCATCTGCAAAAAACTGCTCTCAATAAGCAGATTGTTACCTGCTTGTTTCCCCCAGCTGCTCCAAATCTAGCTGGTTGGCTAGATTAGACACACAGGACTTCCCATCTGTGTGTTTTTGTGGTTGAGTCTAGTTAATCAGAATTAGCTGTGTTCTCAAAGACCTAATATTTTAAAGAATTTAGGTTAATAAACCTGATTTTGACAGTAACTAGCTGTAGAGAACTCAGACTCCTTTATTAACTGACCACAAGAATGATTCTGAAAAGCAAGGAAGTGAGTAATGACAAGCAGCTGGGGATTGTAACTGAGGGTATCTGAATCTGAAAAATGACTGGCCACATGCCAAGCAAGGTTTTGTTCTTAGCTACCTATGTAATTTTTCACTATCTTCTTTTTTACCTCTCAGGTAGTTGACTGCCCATCAGCTTTTCTGTGAAAAGATTTCCAGTGTAAAGTTTATCTGTGCACAAGGCTGAATATTAGCAGCAGTAGGAAGACCCCAGCATTTCAGGTATTGCAGGAATGAACCTTCAGTAACTGTCTATCTTCAAACTACTGGCCTTGGATGTTATGTTGCTTGTGCAATGTCATGTACAAATAATTTCACTTTTCTGTGATAACCTGGTGAACTGATGGATTTTTCAGGTATAGTTTGCCAGGCTTAGAATCTATGCTTTTGACAATACCACTGATGTACAGAAACTATACTTTGTTAATGCCTTTCCAAAGCATCATTTGGTTATGTCTCCTCTTAGTAACTACCTATTCCACTGTGATTTCAGCTACTGAAAATCCTCCCAACTTTTGTTTGAAGTACTTATGGTTTGACGTTATCAATATGCTCAGATATCTGCTAACTGATGTGTTGCTGCATTTTGTGAGGGTATGGTAAAACATACAGTTTAATCATTCAGGCTCAGTTTGTCGAGAAAACAAGTGTGTTACGCATCCATAAATGGTTGCATACTGCATCAGAAGTGACCTGACAGAAAGCTGTGCTTGGTTATTTTACTGAGTCTGGGTATGTGAAAGGATAAAATAATTGCTGTGGGGAGAAAGAACATGCACAAAATCTTAATTCATTAGTATTGCAATTACCAGACAAGAATGTCAGCAAAAGCAGGAGTTCCTACCACTATTAAATTCCATATGTTTCAGAACTGATCATAACATGACAAGGGGAGAGGAAAGAACACATTCAAATTTATTTCAGTTTAGATCTATGACTATACAATAACTTATTTTAGATACTTCACACTGTATCTCCAGCCATCTTTTACTGTATTCAGTCTCATTTTTGCAGGTTTATTATGATTGAACAGATAGTTTGAGTTAATATGTTCTGCAGAAATCAGAAATATTTTCTTGAATATAGGCCACTACAGTTCACCATAGCTTCTTAATATAAGCTGTTTTGCCATGTGGTTATTTCTACTCATGGAGCAAAGCCCCAGGACACTACATCAAGAAAATAAATTAATTTCCCTAAGCCTATTTTGACCAAAAATATTTACATCCAGGTTTCTTGCTGAACAGCTTATATATTCTACACTGAAGATAAAAAACAGGTTTTGTACTCGACTGCTTGGTTACGCTGAAAATGGGAGACATTTAGTAGTAGGTTTGTAAGGATCTAAATCACAGAAGTTCCACCTTGGTTTTGGAACAGTTTTCTTGGTTTTTTTTTTCCTGTCCTCTTTTATGAATATGTAAATCATTGTATTTCTTGTACACATTCACAGAAGGACAATACAATATTTTTTATACTGTGACTGGCTGCATTGAAATACCAAGAGAGGCGAGAGGTGAAATTTCTCCACATTAGAGATATGGGTCAGTTCCCTGTTAGACACTAATCAGATTGCTGTGACAAGATCCAGCTGTTCAACCCTTGTGTGCCCTAAGACTTCTCTGCTGAAAAAAATTCTGGGTGCTGTTTCTAGCTTTGGACCTGTAGGAACACACTAGAAATGCAAACATTGGTTCTTATTTTATCTATGAAACTTTCAGTCTAATTGTCTTACCATAAAAGTAATGTAGTCTGAATGTAGATCCTTTTTTAGCTCAGCGACCACGTATGCTTCAGTTCTCCTGTGTCAACAAGGATCTGCCTCTTCTGGCTCACTACTTGCATTTTTTTCAAGGACATCCAATACATTTTATATTTGTTTAGTGCCTAGACTTTGTAGATATTTAAAAACTTTTTTTGTCTGCTTATCTGAAATTATAGATAGAAATAAAATAAGAGAAACAAAGCTTAGATATAATTTTCTGCTTCTGTTTCAATACCATTTAGTAAGGAATTATTCATGTTCAGGATCATTATACATGGGGGAATTATGGGTCTTTCTTGAAGGTCCATGGATTTTGAGTAAATTGTTATGTTGCTGCTGCAGTTACAGACAGCAAATCCAAAAGGGGTAGGAAGATCTAAAGTTTTGATTCTCTCAAAAGATACAAGAGAAAATACAGGACATGAACACCAGCAGCAAAAAACCAACCAGCCAAGTAGACTGTAACCTAAATGCTAAATACCCAAATAGGGAGAAAACAATGGCCAGGAAGGAAGGAAGGAAGGAAGGAAGGAAGGAAGGAAGGAAAAAAGGAAAAAAGGAAAAAATGAAGGAAGGAAGGAAGGAAGGGTATTAGTCTTATCTAAGTACAGAAAAGAAAATTTCTTTGTCATAGTACAATGTCCCTTGAGTACCTGTTTTTTTCCAATGTACTGTGAAGGAAGAGGACTGTCTTTATACACTGAACATTTCTTTATGTGACACGAGCTTATTTTTTTATTATATTTTTGTTGCATTTACCAGAATATCAGTTATTTCTCTTTTACCTGATTCTTTGATAGACTTGGGTTTTTTCCATTTGCAAGTACTGTAAGGGGTTAAAAGGGAATTGTTTTCTGCTAACAGTACTGCAGTGTTTCTCAAGGGTAAAATACTAAGTGCCAAGAGGTTAGTTCCACTGAGAGTCAACTGGGAGAGCAAAATCATATTTCAGTATTGCTGCTGGTATCTTTTAGTCTTATATGATATCAACTGGACTGGACTGATTATGCTCAACTGGAAAAGAGGAAAAGGGTCAGCTGATGTTGCCCTGTCCTGATGACATAATACTCTGAAAATATGCAGTATTTTTCTGATAAGAGAAAAAAAAACAAGGGTAACCTTTCACATTTGTCCCCCCTGGAGTCCAATGACTGTTGTACTGGAATACCAGATTTAGCTGATAATGGTACCCACCTATTTACATATTTCTTCTGAAGGAATATTTTATCAACACTCTTGAGAGCAGAGATACCCTTTCAAGATATCACATAAATGGAGAAGAAAAATGTCAGCTATTAGCATTTGTATAACTGAATTGCCTAGACAACAACTCAGTATTTCCAAATTTCATACAAAGAGATTAAAGTGCTGGCAGCAGCCTCCCCTTATTTCTCATGTCTCTTGAAATTCTGTCTTCCTCTGGAATTCAAGGAATTTTCAATTTTTATTCCACTGTTACGATTGCAGATCTCTCTCTGTAGAGCTGGGGATTCACCAGAAACAGGGAATTCTTTGTATACCGTTCTCCTTTAAAAAAAATGCCAAAACTTGGCTCTTTTTCTGCATGCATATATTAACATTGACTTTGGAGGAAACAACATGCCTGTTTGACATTTTTCAGATGTGGAACCAACAGGGATCTTTCTGGCTATGGATCTGTAAAATTATTTGAATTTTTTCCTGCATTTTACCCTGGAGATTTGCAAGTTGATCATCAGGAGTGCTGTGTGAGTGGACCTAATAAGATGGTTTATGACTGGGTTATGTTTATTTTGGGCTCCAAATGGACACAATTAGGCTAAGGAAAATAGAAGAAGTTTTCTAGCAGTTCAGAAATTTCCTGGAAAGACGTGTTGAACTGAGAAGTTTTCTAAGAAAATATAGATCATCTTACTTTTAAAGCCTGGATATATCTAAAAAGAACCTGATTCTGACCTCAAGAGCAAAGTTGCAGTTTTCAGTTAAATAACAGAGACAGAAACAAGTCTTCCAACCTGATAATTATATAATAAATCTTTTGAACACCCCCCTGATGTTAATGCAGTATCAAGTAAGAGCACATAAGGATTAGAACCAGATTGTATTCTGTGCTGCAGAAGTACACAGGAAGGCATGAATTTACTGTCTTCAATTATTTATTAATCTAATTTAAGTTAATAGGCAGAAAAATTGAGTGCAGTGGAAAGGTGTGGAGGAATTTAATAGAATTGAGATTTGTTTAGTTAGCCATTAAATGTACATAAAAAACTAATAGAGGTGCCATTAACTGCCAATGACTACTGAAATATGAACAATCATTTTAGGTGGAGGTTGTGAGCTAGTGGATAACTTTTCCTTTACAATAAATCATTTTAGTGCATTTGAATAGATACATTACAAGAATACACTGATATAGTTGGTTGGAATTCCATGTATGACTTTGCAACTGTCAGACTAAATATTAAAAAGCAAGGGAGTAAAGTGATTTTCTGACACAGATTTTAAATTCTAAAAATTTTGCATCTTGTTAATTCAGCTTAGTAGTGAATTCTGAGCAATGGATTGACTTGGTAAAATATCTTCCACAGTAGTTAGTGGTTATGTTTTATAGCATTTAGAGTATGGAAATCTTTATGTCATTTCTGTTAAGTCAATGTAATTTTCTTTTATGCAATTCTAATAAAACATTATCTTCATTTTGCTAGTAAGAGATGCAGGAGTTGTAAGAGGAAGAAGAAAAATTCGTGAAGAAAATATAAGCTCTGTCTCACTTTTTAAATTTTATGAAAAGCTTTTGTTATCTTCAGTGAGCTTAACTGAACCACAGCCTCAAATTTTTGGGCTGAAAACAATCTGGACGTTTCATCCAGTAAATCGTTTACACACAGTTTTCTTGTTCTCTATTCCCACAGGTAAGCTTAATCTCACCTGCTCGGTGAAGTCATCAGACTGCAGCACCTCTCTAGGTAATTTATTCTATTATTCAGTTGTGTTCACTGTAAAAAAAGCCTCTTCCTGATGGCTAATCTAAATTTTAAATTCCAAGCCATTTATCTTTGTTTCATGGCTCTGAATCTCTACAAGTAGGTGTCTGCCTGTTATTTGACTCGATTATTAAAA